>CABFVX010009016.1:0-11514 GCA_902151425.1 Timema shepardi | reverse complement strand
ATATATATATATATATATATATATATATATATATATATATATATATATATATAAAATAGAAAACACGAAAGATGAATTGTTCTAAGTTCCGCGCAAACCTGCTGAGATTTAAGATTAAGTTAGTAACGCCTTTCAATGTGTAGTTCTAAGCTTACTGGCGTTAATAAATGAATCAGTATTTCTGAATAAGGATTCGGGGATGGCCTTGGAATTGCTTTGTTGGATGGTGTTTGAAATGATGTATGTGCTGGTCTTGTCAAACTATGATTGCATGCTCGGCCTGTTAAATGCCATCCTAAACATTCTGACGGCGTTTGAATGTCAAACGTATTCTAATAAGCGTTTTCGAGTGCGTAGGTTTCTTTGTGGCGGGACAATCCAGGGGGTGTCGCTAAGCAAGGGAGTCAAAATGCATTTGATCATAAAGGTCATATTGAAAAATGAAAATTCTGTTGGGGGCCGCATTTTTAAAAATAAAAACACATAGTTTTATCTTCTTAGGCAAATATAGCTCCAAATTAATACTTTCTTATTACAAATCCTACTAATATATATTAATTAAATGTTGTCTGAATATTTGTTGCGCTATCATACTAAAACCACTGTACTGATTGTGCTGAAATTTCACATCGATATAATTTACACATCCGTTTAACATATAGGCCTAGCCTAATTACGTATTATTTCCGCCATTTTTTTCTAAGAAGGAGGCTAAAGAATATTAAATTTTTTGCTTTTCACTTCCTCTAATTTAAACTTCCCAAGTCCTAATCCATAAAAGTAATTAGTACTTAAAGCGTATAACCCGGACGGGTAGTAAGACACGGTGCTAAATAAAAAATAAATAAAAAAAATTCCTCGTAGATTTCTTCTACTTCGACATCATCATGCACACTTTCACTACCAAGATATTCACTGGTTCAGCGTCTAATTTCACTAACATTAATCTATCACTATAAAACATCACTTAAGTTACACTTTTCATCACTATTTCTACGCCTCTTCCTGTATTTGTTCCAAATAAATTAAACACTGGGTAATTTTTAAACACTATTTCACCTCGATATTTCCACCGGACATAATTTAAGCCTGCTATGTTCACCCCACACCTTATAGATATATATTAATTAAGCTAATAAGTTAGGGATGAGGAGGGTTGAATCTAGAAGATGTGCACCTAAATTGGTGTGGAGGGAGAGTGGGAAATACCCCAATCAGTACTCACGCCTGGAATTCGAACCTTGATATCTCCGTCATTGGCAGTCCAGCCTCTATGTTGGGAGGATGACAGATTGGACCAGCGCTCCCAAACTAATAGCCCACGGGCCGCATCCGGCCCTCAATACATATCTGACCGGCCGGCTTGCCAGCAACACACTTTTATATCACTATCCGGCCCACAATACATATCTGACCGGCCGGCAACACTCTTTTATATCACTATCCGGCCCACGATACATATCTGCCCGGCCGTCTTGCCTGCAACACTCTTTTATATCACTATCCGGCTCGCAGTCACACACACGAGTAGTGTCCAGTTTATTTAGTGTTGTTTTAAAGTACATTTGGCTGTGTTACAATCCTTCCTTTGTTTGTCCCTACTGTTTTTCAGGGTGAAAGGGGGTATATATTGATATTAGTGACTGACAGCTACGGACGGACACAAACTTCTCTCTTCAATCAACTTGCGAGATTCAGCCACTGATAACAAAGAGCAGTGTTTAAGTTAAGATTTAGCTAAAGAAAAATACTGAGGACTTGATTTTAGTTAACCTGAATGTTTGGATATTTTTGAAAAACACCCAAAATTTAATATGGAAATTTTAAATTACTACTATTATAAAAGGGGTGGAGATATATGATTTACCTAACCCCTGCACCTAAAACCGAGGGGAGTTTGGGGATAGTACCTCCAACCACTGGAGGCAAGAAAATGTTCGAACCATATGTATTTCTATAAAGTATTTCCAAGGTTTTTTTAAAATATTAATTGTGGACTTGAGTGAAATATTTTTTAAACAATTTACTAAAACTAAAAATATAAAAAGTAAGCCTAGACTTTGCCCACAGAAAATTGTTTTAAACACCCTCTAAAAACCAGGTTTATCTAATGACAAAGGTGACCTGGCGGTCTAGGGGTAAGGTGTCGGACTTCTGCGCCGGGGTTCAATCCTCGGTCCCGGCACAGATTTATCTGATTACCAAACCCTTCCCTTCACCTCTGACAAGACATCTTGTGAATGTGGGGAATGCCAGGCCTCCACCGTGGTTCGGATTCCACGTTAAACTGTAGGTCCTCCATTTCATCTCACAATCACCCTACCATTACACATTAGCGTAATTGAGTATAACCCGAACGGGTAGTAAGACGCGGTGCTAATAATAATAATAATAATAATTAACAACAACTTAAAAAACCTTTTAAGTTCATACTTTTAACTCCATTACAAACCACTCGATTGTTTTTATCGGCGTATTGTTTTTTAACGAACACCTCTTAGTCAACCTGTAGATTGCTGGTGGGGAACAATTGAAGATAAGAATGACAAGAAAAATTATGACAGAAAAGGCTGACATTATTAGTAGTAGATTACGCTGTGGCTTGTGAGAACACTTGCCACTTAGAATTGTACGAACAACGACCATCCAAACTACACATCCATATTATCAACGCCAGGTACCATTTATATTACAAAATAGTTTCTTTTAGATTTTGTTTGTAATTCATTAAAAAAAAATGTCCAGCAATTCTGTGTCCCCATTTAATCTAAAAGTAATTGTGGATAAATTTGATATTAATGATAACTTAAGCAAAAAATGTACAAATAATGATTATTTTCTTCAACCCCTGCGAAACAGGGATACTTTTACACACGACACCTGTGTGAGCAGGCCTGCAGGTGTCCACTGATTATAATAAATCAGAAACTCAAAGATCTTTGAATGTATTTATTCCTAATAATATTATTATTATTAGCACCGCGTCTTACTACCCGTTCGGGTTATACGCACTCACGCTAATGTGTAATGGTAGGGTGATTGTATAAATCTATGCCGGGACCGAGGATTGAACCCCGGCCGCCAGCACAGAAGTCTGACACCTTACCCCTAGACCGCCAGGTCACCGACGAATAATAATAATGAACATATTATGTTGATAGTGTAAGTAAGATTCACCTATTTTAACCGCTGAATCAGCATTTTCGATTAGGCACGAACACCAACGGGAACATTTTATTAAACACTCACTACATATAGCACCTATTTTTTACCCTTCTTACTCCCCTATTTTACCCCCTGAACCCCCATATCACTATTTAAATATCCCTTTGTAAAATATTGAAGATAGTAAGTACTATTTAGACTGTACTGTGATGGTTGTAGTGTCTGTCCCCAGAGTCGTCATGGATCTGGACAAGGTGCTGGTAGAACTGGGCCAATGTGGCAGATTCCAGATCACAAACTACATCCTCATATGTCTGCCCATTCTGTTCAGCGCCATGTTCACTCTCACCTTCGTCTTCACGGCCGGAGACGTCGCTTACAGGTCAGTCACTCGCCGTCGAACAAAGAGGTCGCTTACAGGTCAGTTACTGGCCGTTTGAACAAAGGCGTTGGTGACCTGGCGGTCTAGGGGGTAAGGTGTCGGACTTCTGTGCTGGCGGCCGGGATTCAATCCTCGGTCCCGGCATAGATTTATCTGATTACCAAACCCTTCCTTCACCTCTGACAATACACCTTTTGAATGTGGGGAATGCCAGGCCTCCACCGTGGTTCGGATTCCACGTTAAACTGTAGGTCCTCCATTTCATCTCACAGTCACCCTACCATTACACATTAGCGTAAGTCCGTATAACCTGAACGGGTAGTAAGACGCAGTGCTAATAATAATAATGATAATAATAATAATAAAATATTTACCTTGACTAAATTTAATATATTATGAGTAAAATTGGTCAAACTAACAAACATGATTTACAAGTTTTTATAGAAAGTTAAAATAAAACATATTAAAACAATAAGTTAAAACATATCTATTCAAAAGTTGGTGATTGCTTGGATTGTAAAAGTTTCAGTATTCAAATAACTTTCTTAAAATATTTTAATCCCTATTTTTTGTATAAAAATGTATTGACCGGGTGTTATTCCTTTTTGGTACACCCCTATATAAAACCGATGGATAATATAGTCTATTCGCCTTAGGAGTGGTTATAACTGACCGCTAGTAAAAGATACCAGATATACTCTTATGAAGCCATTAATTAGCCAGACCAAATGAACTACAAAACCATAATTTGTTGATTTTTTTGGTCACTTTTGACAGTCAAATCATTGATAAAAACAATTATTTTTAGTTTTTCTTTTGACCTTTCTTTAAACCTTCGCTAGCTGTCAGCTAACACATTTCCCATGGCGATTGGACTCTGGGAAAATATAAAAATAATCCCCAAACCCAACATCTCAAATCTAACGTAGCCTGGGCGTTACATGAAAATAATCTGAAGGGGAAACTAGACAAGAATTAACGTTTCACTTCGAGATTCTACAAAAAGGGTTAGGAGTTCAATCCTCGGTCCCGGCACAGATTTATCTGATTACCAAACCCTTCCTTCACCTCTGACAAGACATCTTGTGAATGTGGGGAATGCCAGGCCTCCACCGTGGTTCGGATTCCACGTTAAACTGTAGGTCCTCCATTTCATCTCACAATCACCCTACTATTACACATTAGCGTAAGTGCGTATAACCCGAACGGGTAGTAAGACGCAGTGCTAATAATAATATTAATAAAACTATGAGGACCTATTTTGTATACAACGTTATCGTCTATTTTTTTTATTATAGTTTTAACAGACACTTTGACAATATAAACAGTTTACGTTATAATTGCAACAAAAAAAGTTTTAGAGCACAATTTTTTTCACAATAGCAAATCTAAAATAACTTTTTGAGGGTGACACTAATTTATAATTTACTCGTCACAAAATTATACTAAAATATAGAATTTCACGTTAGTATCAAAACGTGAACAATTGTTATACTTAGCAACATCACTATTACGCCTAGGTTATGTTAGATTTGGGGATTATTTTCATATCACGCCCAGGCTACGTTAGGTTAGGTTTAGCTCTGTTTGGGACCCCCCACGAGCTGGCACCCCGGGCAGCCACCCCGGGCAGCCACCCCGGGCAGCCACCCAGTTCACACGGCCCTTAAGCCACCACTGTCTGAACTAGATAATGATGCCACCATGAAATTTAATTTAATACTTTGTGTAAATCATCAGAATAAACATATATTCTTAAACCAATTATATTTTTGTTTATTTGTTATGCATTTTAAATAACACTCCATTTATAATATATCTTTATTTCTCCCAAATTAAGGGGGAGTATTTGAAAATCTAGAAGGTATGAACCCTTATATTGTTTATAGCAAATATAAATAAAATAATGATTCGTTAGATAAGTTTAGCTTGATTTTCGATATATTGTATTCTCAACGCTTCTTGAAAGATTGTTATACGAATTGAGAGATTTGGTCAGGGCCTACTCAATTCATTTAACAGGTTTGTGTTCAAATACCACTGTGCTACAACTATAAATACATCACGGGGCTGCCCTGTCAGGAGAGCACACATGGCAAGGAGGTTGTTAGAAAGCTATACTCTTCTCCTAACTGTGTTTGTGTACATAGGTGTAAGGTTCCAGAGTGCGACACTGTCGACCCAGAGTATGCGCCAGAATGGCTACCTCACGCAGTGCCCTATCAGGAGAGCTCACACGGCAAGGAGGTTGTTAGAAAGCTATACTCTTCTCCTAACTGTGCTTGTGTACGTAGGTGTAAGGTTCCAGAGTGCGACACTGTCGACCCAGAGTATCAGGAGACCTCACACACAAGGAGGTTGTTAAAAAGCTATACTCTTCTCCTAACTGTGCTTGTGTACATAGGTGTAAGGTTCCAGAGTGCGACACTGTCGACCCAGAGTATGCGCCAGAGTGGCTACCTCACGCAGTGCCCTATCAGGAGAGCACACATGGCAAGGAGGTTGTTAGAAAGCTATACTCTTCTCCTAACTGTGTTTGTGTACATAGGTGTAAGGTTCCAGTATAGGTGTAAGGTTCCAGAGTGCGACACTGTCGACCCAGAGTATGCGCCAGAATGGCTACCTCACGCAGTGCCCTATCAGGAGAGCACACACGGCAAGGAGGTCGCTAGTAGGTGCTTCAGGTTTGCCACTAAAGGAAGTAACGAGACCGGGGATGACGTCTGTCCCAAGAGTCTATTCAGTAATCAAACCATAACCTGCGAAGAGTGGGTTTTCGATCCGCAAGAAGCCTCCATTGCTAGTGAGGTGGAGAATTTTCTTTTTATTTAATTTACAATACATTAAATTTTTTATTCAATATAGAAAATTGGCCGTTATGCACGTATATGTTTACGTAAAGATGAGCTAATAAATAATATTACGTATACCCTGAAAGGAAGCAGTCCTACCTTGACGGATTATAGCATAGCCCTATCTTATAAGTTATACCATGGTGTAATAACGCAAGGTGAGCTTTCTACCTTACAGGGTGAATGAAAGGTATATTTACAATATTCATCAAATTTAATATGATATTATTTTATTGTTTTACGTGTATTTAATTTGAAATTAATGATCTGTTTATGTGGTTTGGTTTCAATTGTTAATAAGTTTTGAACTCCATTAGTCCGTGACCTCAATCTACCGATGCATCTAAGTACTGTTATTATGATTACTATGTTTTCCCTGTGGTCACACATATCATCTCGTGGTTATTCTTTCAGGTCGGTGACCTGGCGGTCTAGGGAGTAAGGTGTCAGACTTCTATGCTGGCGGCCGGGGTTCAATCCTCGGTCCCGGCACAGATTTATCTGGTTACCAAACCCTTTCTTCACCTCTGACAAGACATCTTGTGAATGTGTGGAATGTCAGGTCTCCACCGTGGTTCGGATTCCACGTTAAACTGTAGGTCCTCCATTTCATCTCACAATCACCCTACCATTACACATTAGCGTAAGTGCGTATAACCCGAACGGGTAGTAAGACGCGGTGCTAATAATAATAATAATAATATTATTTCAGTTCCAACTGACGTGTGGAGATCAATGGAAAAGGTCCATCACCGGAACTGTGAACAGTATGGGCCAGTTTGTCGGACTGCCCATCACCGGCTTCATATCAGACAGGTGAGGTGTCGGACCACGGTACCGGGAATGTATGAATTAGTCTAGTGTGGTTGTTATTATATTGTGCACGTTCTAACGACATGACAAAACTAATAGATCAACTTAAGGTGGGATTGTAGGGGAAGCGAGGAAAGAGTCAAGTGTTTTTTGCGGTTTTTAGGGAAAAAATCTTCTTTTTTTACCGAAATAAATAAAATTGTGCTCCAGTACAAACATAAAAAGTTAATTTTCTTCACAGGTCTACCTCAAAATTTCTTGAATATTTTTCAAAGGGCGTACCGACAGATATTCAACAACTGTTGATATCAAACACGCGAAGAAAATTAAACTATGTTTCTACCGGAGAATTATTTTATTTATTTAGGTCAAAAAAAAGTTTTGATATAAAAACTGCAGAAAAAAAAACCTTCCCTTAACTGGCGTTCCTCTTCCGTCCCACCTTAAATAAAGTCCGTAAAACTCTTTCGGCTCTAAGTCAGAGGAACAATCAGAAAGATGGACAGAATTGTGAGTCACAATTTTTTCTTAGGGGCACATACAACTTCAAATTTTATAATTTCCAAATAAAATATTCATTATTACAAAACAGTATTTATTCATTATTTCTTTGCGAAACGGGAACACAATTGTTATATCTCTGACGTCACTCGTATTATTACATATCATCGCCTCCCCCCCCCCCTTCCTTGGGCCGGATCTGCCAGGAGCGTTTGCGGAGAAGTGTAGGGTCAATGACAAGGTAGTCTGTTGGGTTCGAAATGGGACCGGAAGGCTCTGTATTTTGGTTTAGTAGCTGCACTAAGAGGTATTACAAAATATGATGTTAAAAGGTGTTATAAAGAAATATAAGAACTTAAGACTTTTACGCTCGTGGAAGAACTGACTTAGAGTTGAATACTTAAAACCACGACTGGCACAGCTTACGACTCCCTACAGACTCGAACCCGGTACTCTGGGCACTGTGGTTTTGCCCTCTATAACAAGTACCGCTGTTGACCCTAAGTTCTAATCCGTATGGTCCGGCGATGGGTAGAATAACTGCCTCCGAAATAGAAGATAATAAATCAGCCACGATAACAATAAAACAAAAGCTCTTATAGCCCGAGCTGGCCCAGTTACTGCACAACAAGATTGTTATGAATAGCCAGCATTCTTCCTCAAAGTTTTATAATTCGTTGCAACGAGTTTGCTTAGCCGGTGCTCTCAATCGCGTATGTCCAACAAAGTTGTGCCAATTAAAAATAAACATCCCATGCTTAACAGTGACTTTTAAAAATACACTTTTAAAATAATAACACTCTGATCAATCATATATATCACAAGACCAATAGCACTTTAATATTATATTAATTGTACAGATAAAAGTTTCTTTAAATACCCATAGGTCAAATCCCAGTTACATACAACATTAAGCCTATTTACATCAACAAACAAAAGAACGTTTCGGAATCAAATACATATATTTTTTAGATTTTGTATATACAGTAGAGTTCCGAATGTCTGACCTTCAACTATCCGACATTTCGTTTTATCCAACATAATATACATAACATGCCATTAGCCTAACCTCACCGCAAGGAAAAAAAGCCAAACTGGAAACAAACGTCATTCGTCAATTTTTTAAACAGTGGTTTTTTGAATTTTTTCGAACTACATCATATGATAAAAATTGCATTTAATTGATTTAAAATCAAATGTTCTGTTTACATGGATAAAATAATAGTTTTGTAATTTATTGCATAATTTACACTATGGATTAATTACTGATCCTTATTTCAAATATATATACCCTGCACTTCCATTTAAATTTGATTTGTTTCATTCCAGCCCCTCCCTTCGTTTCCGTATCAACCGACATTTCGGTTATCCGACCACCTGTCAGTCTCGTTTAGGTCGGATAATCGGGACTCTAGCGTGTTAGATTACTTGTTGCTCGTTGTGTTTCCAGAGTTGGCCGCAAGACGGCTCTGGTGGCGGCGCTGTGCCTCACTAGCATCATGGGTCTGTGTCGCTCTCTGGCCTGGAACTACCAATCCTTTCTACTGTTCGAGTTTCTGGATCCCATGGTCGGCGGAGGAATATATTCCTCTAGTTTCGTTCTGGGTGAGAACATTTCACTCTTACTCCATATTTAAACTTCTTTTTTTTCAGCATCACGTCTTACTACCCATCCGGACTGCACTATATTTAAACTTTTTTTTTTCAGCACCACGTCTTACTACCCGTTCGGGTTATACGCCCTTACGCTAATGTGCAATGGTAGGGTGATTGTGAGATGAAATGGAGGACCTACAGTTTAACGTGGGATCCGAACCACGGTGGAGGCCTGGCATTCCTCACATTCACAAGATGTCTTGTCAGAGGTGAAGGAAGGGTTTGGTAATCAGATAAATCTGTGTCGGGACCGAGGATTGAACCCCGGACCCCAACACAGAAGTCCGACACCTTACCCCTAGACCGCCAGGTCACCCAAACGTATTGTAACTGAGGGACTTGTAACGCCACAATATTATAAGCTGTTGGTTTTTAGGAGAGTATTCTTGAACTAGCTACTGTCGACGTCTTGTAATGTTTCAGGGATGGAACTTGTTGGACCTGATAAACGGTCTCTAGGAGCAACCATAATCAGCGGGTTCTACTCCGTGGGAGAAGCGACGCTCGGAGCTATAGCTCTATCGCTCAGGCAATGGCGACATATTCTAAGAGCCATCTATATCCCAGCACTGTTCTTTATCTCTTACTTTTGGTAAGCTGGTACTTGATTTGGTCATTTCTACTCTAATCACAATGACATGTTGAAAATGTAAATTATTCTTTACTAATTAATACTTCTTTAACTATTATAACCCGCCTCGGTGGCGTAGTTAGCTAACGCGCTAGTCGTGTTGAGCTGCTCGACCGCCGAGGACGGTGGAGATTGAGGTTCGAATCTCGGTCGGGTGAACTGGGGGTGGTTTTTCCTAAATGGTTTTCCACTCTCCCTCCACGCAAATGTGGGGTCACTTCCTCTGATTAAACCTTCCCAATTCCTAATCCAATAGTGTAATTAGTACTTAAAGCGTATAACCCGAACGGGTAGTAAGACGCGCTGCTAAATATTATTATTATTTAACTATTATAAATACCTCTTTACATGACGTTTGAATTGTTTAATTTCACTTAAGTTAGCTGTTATCATTCTGGCAGCGACAGCGAGAGGTTTTTAATTGGAACTAAATTTGTAATAATTGGGCTCTTATTTAGTACCTGCAATTGACTCTTAGCACAGTTCTCATTAAATTTAATGTATAATTATAAAATTATGAACCAAAAAGACGTTTAAATGACTTTAGGGGAAAATGTGGCTAATTACCAGGAAGTGTGCATGGATGGATATAAACACAATAACACCAAAAATAACTCAACAGAACACGAGTGTTAATCCAGTTTTCTTAGAGATTAATTGTGGTGTTTAGTGTTATTTTAAAACTAGCTAAATTATTTGTAAAATTTTAATAGCTCCTAATTAAAATACGATTGGAAATTCTAATGTTTTGCCTGCGTTCACTTGGTTTTTTTAAAAAACAGGATTCAAACTAGTGACCTTTTAGGTTAACTCTCTCGTACCAGAACCAGAGCTTTCATACGAATAATATAAACCTCGAAGGGAAAGTTTTTTAATTTATAGACTGAAATATATAGGCTATTTAAAGCCTATTCTTAATAATAATAATAATATAATATTTTAGCACCGCGTCTTACTACCCGTTAGGGTTATACGCTTTAAGTACTAATTACTCTAATGGATTAGGAATTGGGAAGGTTGAATTAGCGGAAGTGAACCCGCATTTGCGCGAAGGGAGAGTGGGAAAACATTTAGGAAAAACCACCCCCAGTTCACCCGACCGAGATTCGAACCTCAATCTCCCCGTCCTCAGCAGTAGAGCTCTGCACGACAAGCGCGTTAGCCAACTACGCCACAGAGGCGGGTCTATTCTTAAAGAAAAAGTAGATGAGTTTACTGGAGTCTACTTGATAAATAGTATGGAAACATCTTGGAAAAAGAAAATCATATTTGTAATAATTGTGCGATGTGCATCCCCACACCCTGGTGGAATCAGGAATGTTAACAATGTAATAATATTCAAGCAGTTGTGTTTGGCTACCTGCTAACCTGTCAGCCTAAGTACAGTAGTCACATGGCTTCTTTGGTGCTGACTGACAGCTGACGGCCTTGAAAAGTTACCAGATCAAATTATGTATCCCTACGCCGAACCATATGATCTTCAAAAACATGTGTTTAGCAGCTGTCACTTCTGA
>CABFVX010009015.1:9605-20561 GCA_902151425.1 Timema shepardi | reverse complement strand
GAACTAGCTTAACAATTTTCCAAAATTATAGTAATTTCTTCTTTTCGTTACGGAATAAAATTTAAATCTGTCATTTTTTGTAAAAGTATAAGCCACAGTGTCCATAAAAGTTGGTAAGTTTGGAATTTATAATTAAGAGGCGGGAAATAGTTAGTGGAAAAAAAGTTTCGATAGGGTAGAAGATTTGAATTTTGTATAGGAAAAAGAAAATAATTCAAAGAATTAATGAATACAAACACTAAAGATTATTAGGGACTATATTTGCTTTCCAACATTGCTTGGTGAACCGTGATTCTCTTTGGATAGCCATGATGATTATTATTTAATGTATTTCTGTAACGGAGTATATTAGTCATTAAACCTCTTTGGTGAACTGATATGCTATTTTTTCCAACAGATTTCCATTGCAATGTATATTAGTTCATTAATCGTATTTTATAGTCGTGCTTGGATAAAGATTGTTCTATTAACAAACTGCGTTTTTTTGGCGCAGTAAGTTTTTGGACCAAATAAGATGTTATCTTAAATATCCAATTTATTTAATTTACTAACTACCACTATTAGTTTGTAATTGCTATATTTCGTTCAGGATAGTACAATGAGGAACTATCAAAAAGTGAGCAGTCAGATGTTGAATGTTTTAATTTGGTAAAGATTTGATGCTGATTAAACATGTGAAGAATAGATTCAACTCACCATCATCATCAAAATATTCAACCTGTGTCTGGGTAAATTTAGTAAAATGCCTCAACTTACTCTATACTTCCAACTTTCTTTCTTCTTTAATTACTTCCATTCATCTACTCTAACTTAAACACTTTATGTTACATGATTCTTACATCTCTATCTTGGCCTCACCTGTGTTTATTTCCATTATTTTTTCGCATGTTTTCCTTTTCTATACAAATTGCACACCCATACCATCTCAGCCTTGATTCCTTTACTTTCCCATATACTCCCCATGCTCACACTCTTTCCCAGATAACTTTATTCCTAATCTTGTTCCTCTTCGAGACAGCTAACATGCTCCTCACAAAATTAATTCCCATGGCCTTCACTTTCCTAGTCTCTCTTGCAGTCAATATCTATGTTTTTGCTGTATATGTGACAATGGGTACAAAGTACGCCACATTCAACACTTAATTAAACTTTAAGGGTATTTTTATTCTCCATATAAGTTCTCTTACACACTTATAGAACAACTCTCCCTGCTATCCTCTTCTCATTATATCCTCTGTACTTCCACCATTCCACGCTTCCAAGATATTTTACTTTCTGTACTTTTCTCAACTCTACTACATCGAACTGTATAGCTTAATTTGGCCTTATAATACTCCTTATCTCTACCATCACTTCACATTTCGTCTTGATAAATTCCTTTCCACACTATTTCACCTTATTATTCTATTAATTTACCTGTTCCCGTACTTCCTCTTCCTTCTAACTCCATACTATAAAGTCAACGGCAAACATCAATGCTTTCATTCTTCCCTACCCAAGATTTCTTGACAATTTTTCATGACCATTTACATGACTATTGCAAATAGTAGTGGTGAGCGGATATTCCCCTGATTCACTCTATTTTCATTTGGAACCACTCCGTTATCCCACTCTCCGTCTTAAAATAGCTCATGTTGTTCTCATAAAAACTTTTCTTCCTACCTTGGCGTCCTCCGTCATTTAATAAACTTTATTTAGATCCACGCTATCATAATCTATCACATTCATTAGTACAATTACCAAATCTTTCCCAAATTCATACCTAACCTTCATCAGATGGCGTATGGCAAAGATCAAGTCATTTGTATGCCTCATTTACCTAAACAATAGTTCCCGAGTAAATTCAAAACCAATGTATAAAACATACATCTGTTACAATCACTTTGTTATTTTAACTAATAGAGATATAAATTTACAATTAATTTAATGGAAAACAAAAATGCCCTTATTGGGCAGTTTATCTTTCTCACACGAGAAAAAACTCCTCCGAAAAGATATAGTAAGTAACATTAAGCCTAGTAGTGATTGCCTTAAATATAAAAAAAATATCAGAATAGTAAAGCCAAAGGGTAGTACTTATTGACCCTTTTGACACAGCTAGGGAAAAACTGAAGAAAAATCGCATTAGAATTGTAAGTTTAATTTTTACACGAGGTGGATTTTCAAACACAGATCAAATTTTATTCATGCCATGTTTTTATCAACACTAAACAATAAAAAATTTAGATATCAATAAAATTAATACACTTTCTTGTCTTTGTTTGAATAAAATATGTTATTGTTTTAAAAACTACATTAAATATTGATGTTATTATACATTTAATGTCCAGTGTATGCACGGTTTGTAGGAAAGATACTCAATATCTAATCAAACCTAGATTATAGGTCCATTGAGTTGCGTTCAACAAAATGAGCCTTGGCATGGTTTGGGACTTGCACTTAGTTTACACTGAAAGGTATCAGGCTTTACTTGCATGGTTCAACTATGGCGTAGTTTATACGATATAAATATAATATGGAAGTGGTGAGGAGTTAATTATGGGGTTCAAACCCACCACATCTCCCCAAATAATTCTGAAGTTTTTAATGTTGAACGCAAAAGAATATTTGTGAAACTATTTATCTTAATTTGATCCGACAATCTGATCTTCAGAAATCGTAGTCTATCATCTAAAAGCATTAATTTATTAAAATATGTCAGGGGGAAAACCACTTCAAGTACTTAATAAAATCATCTAACTTTGATAATAACAAAAGTTCAGAATCCCTCTAAATTGATTTGAATGTACATCAACATTTTTTGGTGTAGGACCACAGTAAAATTATTCCTAGGGAATTTGATTTATGAAAAAATCTGGTCTAGCGCTACTTAAAATAGTCTTTGGAGGCATCCAATTTTCAAAAATTTCTGGAGGAGGACTACTCAAAAAAATCTCTAGAATTATACAAATTTAAAATAATCGCGGGAGGTCTACACTAAAGTTTTCTTAATTTGGAATAATTTTCAAAACTCTCCACCTTTGAGGACCACTCCAAATACATTCTAGGGCATCCGAATTTTAAGCATCATCTGGGAGGGGAAAAAATTCCTAAATTAGATAAATCTCGATATTTTACCTTCCCCAATTACACAAATTAAGTACCGCCAAAGTTTCCCAAAATTATATTCTCCCTACGCCTAAGACTGCATCTACACCTAAGACTAAGACTTACCTTTCAGAGAAAAGGGAGTGTATGCGGAAAACCGAGAAAACCCAGGGATAAGTCAGATAAATTATAAAATGTCATTGAAATTTTAATAATTTTATTTTTCTGCAATAATTTGTGAAACACGAAGTAGATCATCAAGTCTACCACCAAGTCAAGAAGTCCACCAAGTCTAAGCTATTAGTTTCATCCTCAACTAATGTGTTTATTGATGATCTTTGTGCAAATAATTTAATATAAGGCAATTAAAATTATGAGATTATGTATGTTGTTTAATAGCTTTTATTATAAAATACTAAAAACGTTAATATTCTTTGGTCTGGAAAACCTGTAGAAGTAAGAGAATATTAGAGTGCAGGCCGTTTCAGCACTGTTTGAAAAATAAATTTTATCTACAGAAATCAGCTGTGTTTAAAATTTTAATCAGCTGCTACCCTGGATGATATATTTCAAAATTAAAGGACAGCAAAATGTAGGGCCAATGATTAATCATTATCCTTACGTTACATTATAGTGTGTTGGGTATCTGTCGAGAGGCCCAGAATTAATTCAAAATGTGACTAGGCCTACAACAAAAGCCTTGTAATGGGTTGTTTAGCCTACCACAAAGAGCTTACTTGCAATGCGAGCTATCAAAAATTGTGCTTTAACTTAAAACTTTAATACAAATATCCTTTCTGTATTTGAGAGTTTTTCACTCGATTAAATATTTTAAGAAGACATTTTGATATATACTTAAAACTTTCAGACAAGTATTTTTCCTGTTTTTGAGAGATTTTTTCTCGATTAAATATTATAGGAAGATATTTAGATATGTAAATGTTTTCTTCTTAGGTGTTTTACGCCCTCCACCTACATTAATTAATATAATTTTTTTAAGTTTTGGATAACCCTGGCACTCAGTAAGACCCAAAACAGCTACATAAATGTAAGATATATTTGTTTGGTTGTGCGCATTAAATACTAAGAACTATTTTTTTTAATTCAAAATCTCTTCTAAGGCCATTAAATTTTTTAAATTGCCACTGAATATCCCCCTCAAAAAAGTGTATAGAGGCTTTTAGTTTTCAAATATTTATTAGAGGAAAATCGCTTTAAATAGCCTCTACAAGCTATACATTTTCAAAATATTTTCAGGTGAGGAACACTTCTAGAAGTTTTTAGAAAACTCCATAAAAAAAAGAATTGGGTGAGAGCCACTTCTAGAAGAGTTTAATTTTTGTAAACTTTCCCAAGTGTGGACCACTCTAAATAGTTTCTAAAGGCATCCGAGTTTTAGAAAAATTTTGGAGTAGGGCTACCAAGTTCCCCTTTGGGCTGGGAATCAGGACCTTAAAAAAAACACCACAAATGCCACTGGATATTATTATTATATATAAAATTAAAATATAGACGGGGCCTAACCAACATTTTTAACTCTCGACAAAAAAGATTACCACGTTCTTCTCCACACAAGTTCATACTATATTATTACTATATATTTTGACAAAGAAAGACAAACAAAAAAGTACTATCCATGTAAAACAAACCTCCTTTAAATATCTTCAAAAGTCATCAAGGATCTAAAATTGTACCTGGTCATAACCTAAGGACTCCCTCTCAGTTGAGCCCCCCACTTTGAAATATCTTCCGGATCCCTTGGGTCAATTGCAGACGAAAGACAGGAGACCGGTCAGGGTCAAAACCAATAATCTTGGAACAGGGTCTGGCCAGCTGACTCCCAGATTAATAAGCGTGCAGTGTGAGTGATGGTGGTGATGAGCTAGGTCACCATAAGCACCCATTGACTCAATTAATTTAGTTAACTGCCAAAAGATATCCCAGAGGATATAATAACGGTAATCCAGCTACTTAGGTGTAGACCAAAATAGGATCAATGAGCTGGTCGCCGAAATAAACCAAAGTACTCGAGAAAATAAAGTAAACTCTCGTATTGGAACAGGTTCAACTGCTAGTATATAATAATTGAACACGTTTATTTAAAATTCTTGATATTTACTTTTTTACTTTCTTCTCCATGCCACAGCCCTTTTTGAGACAACTTATTCTCTTTGTGGAAATTGGAGCTATAAACAGAACTCTGTTTAGTTTTGTGTGAATGATTGCATTAGTTACTTGCTGCACAATTTGGAATGATGAGTTGGGCAAGAAATAACGAAACCATTTTCCTTTTAAATCGTTTTGTTCCAAATTATTAACTTGATTAATATGATAGTAGAATCAATTACTCTAAAAATCACATAAAAAGTGTATGCATTGCTCCAAACATGAATTTCTAATTTTATCAATAAAACAAGCCACTGTTTCTTTTACGGTATTAAGAGTCTCGTTGTTGAGATATAGGGTGGGGTATATTCCCCATTTTCCCCTTCATTCCACTAACGACACAACCTATAGAAAGTCAAATACATAGTCACTAGTTGTTATTTTGGTACTTACTGGACAGGTATCTTCCCCCTCCGCGGCAGCGCAGATCATGTTGTCTGTGATGAGAAACACTCCTCTGTTCTGAGGATTGTCAGCGCACTGTTCGGGATCCACCACGATAATCTTCACATCCTTCAGTTTCTCACTCAGATCCGCACCCCAATTCTAAATGTATTGTCAACATTATTTATATATTGTCACAATAATTGCAATCATGGCGTAAAATTATCAGAAACTTTTTACATAGATCCTACAATGAAACATCTTTATCCCCTAGTACACAGCTCATTAAGTTTATCGTATGGCATAACTGACCGTAAGGGACATGATATCCAGGTTTGGTCGCCTGTGTGTAGGCTGTTAGCCGTTCTGGTGGTACAGAGCGTTGTCCAGGGTACCCTCATTGAGATCATGTGATATGTTTATTGTTATAATGAAGTAGTGGAACCGTTGTGAGTCTTAATCTTACTTAAGGCTAATTAACTAAACCCTGGTGACCATTAGGATAATTCTCCTTGAGGTAAAAATATCCAAAGTACCATATAGAAATCGACTCGTAACCAGATGCACACCACGGGGCCGGTTACCTAAATAATGATGGACACTGTCGAATCATTCTATAGTTGTGTACTGATAAATATGGCATTACTGTTAAATATAACTCTTTAAATTCAATATTTTATGTTTGCTAATTGCGCGAGACGTGAACCCCCAGTCAGCATAGTTACATTGTAAACATGAAGGTTACATTGGCATCTCACCCCATGGATAGCGTGTAACTTTGGTCTGAAGGACCATTTGGGAATTACAAATCTTTTATTTTGGTCAGCATTGATAAAATTTCACTATATTAGGCCTATTGTTGTTATTTTATAGATATTGAAAATATTTAGAAGTGGCAGCTGCAGATAAATTGCTAGCATGTGAGTACGTAAAAATGTATCTTTTAGATCTTACACCTGTCAGATAAGATATTTTATATTAAAATTGGACTGTAGTTGATATATCTAGAGCCATAAACTGCAATGTGGTGCGGTGGCCTGACTTTTTCCTTTGGGCTGCATTACACTGTTATATTTATTTTATAAAATAGCTTTGATCAAAAAAATTTGAAGTAGATTTGACGATACATGAATTCAACTTTATAAAATAATGAACTCTACAAATGTTTTATAAAACCTTATGTTATAAAACATGTGCTAGGATTTCATAAAAATAAAAATAATGGTGACTTAGTACTCTGTGAACAGAATGCTTTCTAATGCATGTATAATATATAATATAAGTGTTTCTTATTGATTAATTGAATATATTTTTAAGAGTTTCTTGATATAATTGTGTCATATTTTCGATGATTCCGGCTATTCTATTTCAAGTTTGTATGTCATACAGCTGTTAAGTCATATTGCCCTACATTTATTTCACAATCCTGGAAAAAAAATGATGTAGTTCTATAATAGAGTCTTTCTCTAATAGTTTATATTATGTTTATTTAATTTTTATAAAATTAGTAGGACAGTGTAGAACCACTCTTGGAAAACAGTGGAAATATTTTACCATATTATACAGATACATTAAAATTAAAAATAAATTACTATAAAATAAATAAGCTGTTTGAATGATATTCATATATGTTGGGTGGATAATTTAGAAAACACTTCTACAATATTCGTGATTCGTGAGCAATCGTGTAGATATACCTGTTAACTTACCATGGATGTAAGCCCCCAACCTGCCACCATGGCTTCACTACCGACTTCCAGAGGTTCCCATTGGTCAGGTAGCTTTACATATTCCACATTCGCATTCTCAGAGAAAGGATTTTTCACCTTGAAAACAAAATCATAAAAGTATATATTATGTACAATTATCTACATGTGTATAATTTATCCATAAAATATATATTACACATATAATATGGTAAGCTCTGCTAATATTTAAATAATCCGATCTATTTTTTAATTTTTGGCATATTGCCTATTTTACCGTGAAAGACACAATTAATTAGTTTCCTTGTATGTGGACTTTTAGCCACTCAATGTGAACAGAGCGTTGTCCAGGGAACATCTTGGAGATTATCTACAAGTCAGACAGCAATGAGATGACGTGATGATTGTAATTATGGAGGGGTGAATCCAATGGAAATCTTAACCATAACTTAAATCTAACTAAACAGACTATGGTGATCAATGGAAAAACTCACCTTTCAGGAACAACATCTATGATATCGCTGAGAATCAAACCCACGAGGTCTTTATCAGTGTCCATGGGTGCTGACTACTATGTAAAGAGGTCTTTCATACTATCAGAATGTATAAAAAGCCAAATAGTCGTTCTCTGTCCAATGAGATGCATATTCTCGGAACTTCTGATCTAGTATTAGGTTATTTTGTATGTCATGTCCTGATTTAACCAGTGTGTCCAGAAATAACACTTTGCTTACCCTAATAATAATGTTTATAAACAATAGTGGCAAATGCTCCTGAGCTATCATCATATGTCTTAATGATGACGTTATACAGAGTGTACCTTGACAAGGGCAATGTCTTCATCGTATTCCGTGTTGTAGTACTTAGGGTAGATGAAAATCTCCACTGCCTGATGTAGAGTTCCTCCCTTAGCTTGAGTAAGGCTACCTGCTCTCAGGGAAAGATCTTCAGGATCCGTGCTGTACAAACACACACACGATCTTCATTATTACATGTCAAATAATTTTTACTGCCAGTAGGCTCACACTATTTCTCGACTTAATAATATAAAATATACCCATCTCAATGGCCACATGAACTAGGACATCACTATTGCTATAGACTAGATTGCTGATGACAGGAACACCGGGACTCAAATCCTGGTCAGATTTACAGAGATGTTTTAATGATTTCTCGCATTTCTTCCACGCCAACATGGGTATATTACCTCTAAAATACTTCCTTCCTCATCCCTACCCCATAAGAGTAGTTATTAGTACTTATACTCATAACTTGCACATAATAATTTATTAAATATTTGTTTGCCCAAATTTAGGAGACAGATTAATAGGATTACTAATTTTTTCGAACAAATAAAATGCTGCAGATTAATATAGTTTTCTGCCAAATGTTTTACCTAACTTACTAAAGGATGTGCCTTTCATAGAAAGCCAACAAATGTGGCCTATGCATGACGGGGCTCAACCTTATATTTTGCTATCAGACATCAACTCAATGAAATATTGAATATAGATAGGTTGATAAGGTCTGGTCACATGCCTCCCCCGACCTTGATCCTTTGCACAATTTTTTATGGGAATCTTAAAGGGTTTAGTGTAATCGTCTCCAATAATTGATTTAGCTAACATCCTATAACAGCAAGTTGAAAACTTTTATCAGATGATTCGAATGAAGCCAGTATTTTTCAAAGAGCAAGAAACAGTCTGATTCAAAGATGCAAAATTTGTATGAATATGGAAGGAAAACATGTAGAACATATTTTTGAGTGATGAGATAGTAAATATTTGACATAAAATGTAATTCTGTGTCCAATTTATTTTAGTTGCCGAAAAACATAATTGCTTTTATCTCTGTTTATGTTGATTTTAGGACCTATAATTACTAGAGCATTTTACTCATTTTAATGATTACTACAAGATCCTAAGGTTTTGACCATTTTTTTAACTGCATGGTTTTATATATATATATATATATATAAAGGGTTATTAAATATCTTATTTTATTTTTAGGGGCTTGACCCTCCGTTGTCATAACATATTTTTATTTGCCTCTTTATGGATATTTCAAGAATGATCCTTTCTTAGACATTCTTTTAAGCATTAAAAATGTATTAGTATATTTTTAATGCACGCTTTTTTTACCACTTACCCAACTAAGCAATGCGCAGCTGTGATAGCCCAATAATCGCTTATAGCAGATGCTCCACAGAAATGACTACCCTGTTGCTCCATAGACAGCTTAGAAAGAAAATAATATTTTCATTAATATTTGAACGATAAACTCAGTAAATAAAACAATGTTTAGGTTTAATAGTAACATATATTTCAGTAAGACACTCCTATTTGTATTTTTAGCTAGCGAAGGAAGTTTGAGTAAAATAAAAAAAAAAGATATTTTAAATTTTTCTATGATTGTATTCGTTCAATCTATTTTTCAAGAAGTGTGGTGGCTTAAGAAGAAATTTATTTGTGACTTATTATATGCATTATAAGATATTATTTTGTCCACACGTACATAAAACCAATTCTTTAAATTTAAACATGACACTTAGATACTGGAATAGAAACCGGGACCTTTGGCTTAGAACATCAATGCTCTAATCACTGAGCTATCCAGGAGTCGTCCCGTGAACAGGGTCATTCTTCAATCTAAGGAATATGATATTTAGATACGACTATAGTGAAACTAATAAATATAATAGTTTGGCTATTTAATGCATCATGATATGTGCATTCGTATAGTAATAATTGTAGGTCTACTATTAGCAGCATAAAACCTTCCCGATTAAAAGATGATTGAGTTATCTGAGGGCTCGTGATCTTAATTTATGACTCATATTTAGCTGACGATTTTCACATCTCCACATCAAATTCGGCCTTAGGATATAAATAAAGAATAACCCTGAGCACTGGACAGCTCCTGGATATCTCAGTGGATAAAATACTAGCATTCTAAAACAAACTACCCGATTGCGATTTTCACTTATGGGTGTCATTTTTCCATTTAAATAATATGATATTTATATGAGACTATAACCATAACTAACAAATATAATAGCTTTGTTATTTAATCTATAAAACCAATTCTCATAATAAAACATAAGTTCATATAATATTCTTGCCAATAGCCCATGCTTCGCGTGGGTTTTGTATTTTTGGTAGCTCATTGAATCAGTGATTTAATATATATATATATATATGATAGTGTGATACTGGTAGACATTATGTAATAGCTGTCATGGTTCTTAGCGCTACCCGAGAGAAACCACGAGGAAGTGACCTTAAATGTCGTGTTCGGGTCAGGGGATTTTGATTGGCAAGATCCCTTTCTTACTGCAATCTGTTCGGGAAATTTTGAGTTGGCAGACCCCCTTTCATAGTGCCATATTATGATTTGGTTGGAGAATTTTATTTAGCAGACCCCCTTGATTACTGCCGTGTTATATTCCCTTTGGTGCTGCTTAATTTGAAAGGACTTCTTGATATACGATGTTATCCATCCTTCCCTCATGCGCCAGAGCAACCAGGCTCCTGGGTTTGCTCAACCTGGAGAATGTTACAAAGAGCTGGCCGTGGGAGAAACAGTCTTCCCTTAAATCAACCCCCCCCCCCCC
>CABFVX010009014.1:0-14165 GCA_902151425.1 Timema shepardi | reverse complement strand
GCCACTCAATAGTTTTACAGCTGTGGGAGAGAACGTAAGAAAATACAGTCTATAAATGTGGTATAATGATAACACCATAGGGCGACATGTTAGCTCAGTCGCTAGCGAGATGGTCTGCTGTGCTAAGGGTTTCGGAATCAATTTCTGACAGGGGTGTATTATTATTTGATCAATTCTCGACATTCTTCTGGAAGTTGTATATGTCTTAGAATTCAATAATTCTATTTAACTGTGGAAACTTGCCGTATTCATAAATTATCAAATATTTGAACAATATAATCAATTTAATTGTAACCATTTGACTTTTTGTCAATCTCATATGAACCAAGATTTAAGCTGACTAACAGTATACATTTTATTACCTCTGATTAAAATATAAATACAGATAAAAATATATAATTTAATTGAAGATAATAATTGCAGTTTTTGATAAATTGAAGATCGTGAAACTTTTTTTTTTCCATATGCACATTAATGTATTCAGAGTAATAAGTTTTGCCAATTTAAGTTATATAAAATAATGTATTTTTTCTATAATAATGCCCTTTTCTGTATTAATAATGAGACTAAGATAGTTCAAATAGTTAAGAAATTAAAAGACTATAAACTGCCCAAATTACTTTTTTTTCCACGAAAAAGATTCTTTATAGAATGGCTGTAAAAAGAGCTTTCAAATGTTAAGTATTCATTTCATCATTCTTGATAATATGCAATGTTTTGAAATCTTGGGCGATCGCTTATAACCATTTATTGTTTATTACATTGTATATGCTGTGTTACCGATTCTGGAAAATAATAATAATAATTATAGTATTATTGTTGTTATTATTATTATTAGCACCGCATCTTACTATTCGTTCGGGTTATACGCACTTACGCTAATGTGTAATGGTAGGGTGATTGTGAGATGAAATGGAGGACCTACAGTTTAACATGGGATCCGAACCACGGTGGAGGCCTGGCATTCCCCACATTCACAAGTTGTAATTAATACACGTCTTGTCAGAGGTGAAGGAAGGGTTTGACAATAAGATAAATCTGTGCCAAGAACGAGGATTGAACCCTAGACCCTCAACGCAGAAGTCTGACACCTTGCACCTAGACCACCAGGTCACCCCGGAAAACCCTTAACATATAAAATAAACATAAAGCCTATCTGCCTATATAATACATTATGCTCAATCTTGGTTTCGAAGCTTGACTTTTCCAGGCTGTGGTGGAAGAAACCATTGTTTATTATTTTAATAACTATAAATATATATATATGTTGTTTATTTGCAGTTCACAGTGATCACAAATAAAACACAAATTTAAAAATTACTATAATATGTTTCAACAATGAAAAAAGCCCGTCAGTGATATAAATATCAATATCACATTATCACTATAATATGAGGCTAACTATTTCAAGAGACAGCTTATGAATGATTGTTCAAGTATAAATCTCGCATGGACTGCAGATTACTTGGGTTTCTGTGATAATACATCTGGAGTAACCGCTGTGTGTTGCGCTAACTGTGGAGGCAGGCTACCCATTCTTATCAACTAAGCTACACTTCCCTTCAAAATTCTGATCTCGTGAGCCAACTTGGAATTTCAGTGCATATTTTTGTGGCATACAGAAATAAAGTTATTCAGTAAAATGTTACATTTTTAAGTCTAAATATGTTTTGTAGTCTTAAGTATAAATGAATAGCTCAAGCTTCAACTGTAACAATTTAAGTTAAAGTAAGTACAAACTTTGTTGCTTTTTTGTTAAGATTTTATTTAGTTTCTGAATAAATTTTCTTTTTATACAGGTTTTTTTTCTTTTACACAATTTTAAAACAAACGCTAAAATTTTTCTTGAGTAGCACCCCCACTAATTTTAGCTACGAGCCGCCACTGTTTATAAATGAATTATTATCCCTAAACAATTAATGAATTGTGTTGATTTTAAGGGAACTTTAAGAATATGTATATAGGTACTGGGTTCGATTCCCGTGTCCAGGTGTCATTTTTCAATTTTCAGAATATGTATATAGAGTATGCTTCTAGCTACAGTAAAATCTTAGCTTTATCAAATAGGTATAGTATTAAAAATAATAAATTTCAATTTTCAAATATTTATTTAAAAAAGTGTGGCCTAAAATTAGTTTCGGAAAACGTAAAAATTGAAGTTTCTTACCTTCATAGCTCGTTAATAAAAATACATTTATGGTGTGTAACATTTTATATAAGAAAAGTCTTTTGAATGTTGAAAAAAATAAAAATTCTGTATAAATGGGAAGTGAACCCTAGTCTTGTTGGCCAGTCAGCAAACTAAATACTGGGGGACACAGGTATTGAACCTATATCAGGACTAATCCTTTGGACAACCATCACATTTGTAATACAAATTAATCTTCGGAATTGTCTTGTGGCTTCAGTAGTCCCCTACATTTAAAAATTTGAATTTGTGTGATTATACATTTTTTCCCAAAATAATTTTCATCCTGAAAATTTTAAGATTGTATTTACGATCTATAAAACCCATTCATTTTCATTCAAACTCTTGAAATTTGGAATGAAAAATGCCTACTCACACTCTTAAAAATTGGCAATGTGAATGCATGCATTACTATAATTTGGTCATTTTATGTTGTTATGTACATCACATATTAGTGCTCACATAACAAAAATATGAAATAATTGAATGACATGTGTAATTTGTCAGCTTAGGACGAAATACCTATGTTAATTATGTTTGCAATACAACAATTTGTAAATGATATTTAATTACAAAGTTTTATCGTATCTGACATTATTTTTTTTATATTCAAGCTTTGATTTGTCTTTATATAATTATTTATTTCATATTCTATTCAACTTTGCTTTGAATTGAAAAAGTGGACTTTGCAAATCCGTATTAATTAAATTATATTTGTTGGTTAAAAAAATAATGTCCTGTCTTAACCAAAGAGTACTATGTGCTTTTTTAAGTTAAAACTTAAATAATATTGGCTTTTCACCCCAACCCATTTCTAAGTTTTTTAAAAAAAACCCAATATTCTAAGGTGATTTCAATACCATGAATTTAAAACATTAATATAAACTTGTTAAAAAAATTGAAGAAAATTTATAAATAGGATTTATTTTGAACATGTATCTTTGAATTTAAAAAAACCAAAACATTTCAAGGTAACATTTTCCAAGGCTTGAAATCCAATTAAGTTATAAAAGAATGCACAATTACACAAAGGTCATGGTCAAGAGAGGCTATAATGAGTTTATTCAGTTAAATCTCATAAAGAGGAGCCACATTCAATCAATTCTTCTTCCCTGCAAAGAGAAAAACAAATAGATTGGTGAAAACTGGATACATTTATATATATATATATATATATAAATGTATCCAGTTTTCACCAATCTATTTGTTTTTCTCTTTGCAGGGAAGAAGAATTGATTGAATGTGGCTCCTCTNATATATATATATATATATATATATATATATGTATATATATTTAATTTAAGTAATGTAATAATGAACAAAAATTTACCTTGGGAAAGTGGTGTGGATAAGTAACATATTCCATAAGTTAAGACCCTAGATTAAAATAAATAGATTAATCTAGAAAATTTGATCTTAAAATCAATGAATTTTGGTTTAAAAATTCTCATATGAAAATAAATTTTGTTAAAAATATCATAAATGCCCCACATTTTCCCATTTTCTTTGAATGTTAAAAAAAATCAACCAAATAGTTTTTTAACAATTAAATAAAGTCTTTCCCCCTTATAGATAAATTTTCCAAATAAATATATATTTTTTAGGGCTGTGCTGATACCCTCGATACCCATGTATTGCAATAATCAATACTATAGACTAAAAATCCCAATACCACTCTTCATTATTCAACAAGGGTGACTCCTCAAACAGTTGATTTTGAACCTAAAAGGCTAGACATTAGTTATTCGTAGTTTTGCTTTGTCCTAGTATTCTGTTCACTCAGCCCTAAGCTCAATATAAACAAGCCACATCTTTGTAGCTTATAAACACGGTCACGGGTCGATTTTCCTTTATCAAAGGGAACTGTATTTCGAAAATGAACCTCAGGAGAACACTCATTTTGTATTGAAAGTTGAGTAAATATTCACTTCATAAGGTCGATTTCTCTCAGCACTTTGGTAATGGAGTGGTGAGCAAATGAATTGGCCAGGTCACCTCTGCATCGTATTTCATCGATAGACTACAATTATTCAAATGATTTTAAAATAATCCACATAAAATATTTATTTTTTATTTATCAAATTTAACTATTATAAGCATCGTCACCTTCAATTTGATAGTCTTCATAACCAGTGTCACCAATATAGCTTTCATTCTAAATATATTTTCACTTAAAAGAATTATTAAATTAATTTAATAGATATTGTGAAATGATTGAAAAAAGAAAATTGATAAAAGTTAAAACATAAAAGCTTTTTAGTTTTTAAAAAAACTTTGAGTTAAAAATTTTCAAAGTTTTTTGAGTCCATCTGCAAATATTATTGTCAGTAATATCATTTATGACTTTCAAGGTTATTTCCGTATTCTATTTGCTTTGTACTTGAGTTCATTTTCAAAATGAAATTCATAGCAAATAACTGATAAAATTTTTCTCTTGTTTTCCTTTTTACTGATAAGTTTTTCAAAATGGATCGTTAAAACGTGAAGTGTGGCAGTATTTTGATATATGTGAAAGTGATGTGGACTATGGTGTTTGTAAATTCTGTAAACGCAAAATTCATGAAGCAGAAAGAAGTGTATACATCCGAAATAGAGAATCTAGGAAATAATGAAAGTGATGCAATCAATGAACCGGGGCCTAGTTCTACCTTTGAAGTGAATTCCCAGAACACTGTTGGACCTAATTTATTGAAAAAAGGCTCAACCTCAAAACCAAGTTTTCCATGCATGAAACAGCCAACTTTGAGTGGGTTTTTGGATAGAAAATTAAAGTTATAATATGATGATCCGTGAGCCAAACACATCACTCGAATTATAACAGAAATATTATGTTTAGATAACATTCCATTTAGCTTTGCACAAAGTATAGGATTTCAAAGATTAATTTACCACCTTGAAAGTCGGTATGAAATACCAACAAGAAAATATTTTGCAACCAAAGAACTTCTGCAACTATATGAAAAAACCAAGTCTTTTGTGACTTCAATCCTCAAAGATTGTAGCTATGCAAGTGTAACCACAGACATGTGGGCATCCACTGCAAATGATGATTTTTGGGTTTAACTTCATTTAATCAATCAAGATTTTGAGCTAGTTCGTTTGTGTTTGGAAGTAGTCCCTTTTCCAGAAGTTAGTCACTCGGCTGAAGCAATAGCGGTGTTTTTGAAAGAAGTGCTTTCAAGTTGTTGTCGTTAGAGATAATGCGAGAAATATTGTGGCTACAATGTAAGAAGGGGGGTTTGCACACATTCCAACTTGTATTTAAAGATTCAGTATTCAACGTGAAGTCTGTCTCAAATTTAAGTGCCCTGTGTCGAAGGTTAGTGGGACATTTTTGTCACAGGCATACAAGATTCTTTAACCAGCTCAATCTACTGCGGGAGTACCAATTCACAAATTTGTACAAGATGAACCTACACCCTGGAACAGCACAAAATATATGGTGGATAGGCTTTTAGAGCAAAATAGAGCGATTTTGATTGCATCCATTGACCTAAATATCCCAATAGATGTTGCTTCTATTCAGTGGGATTTAGTGAGAAATCTTGTTAAATTGTTGAAAGTTTATGATGATACTACCTACATTAGCTGTTAGTATAGGATATGTGACTGCATCAGAAATAATACCAATTGTGAATAGTAGCAGGGCTGAAATGGAGAAATCAGCTACAGCAAGATTGAGCCTACAAGGAATGCGAAAGGGTATCTTATTATCTTTGAAACATCGATACAGAATGGTGGAGCAAGATGAACCTTGTGGCTTAGCAACTCTCTTGGACCCCAGGCTGAAAACATTAGTGATTTTGAATCATAAACATTCCGCTGAGGAAGTGCCACATGTTATCAAGGTAAGAAACACCAACAGGTCCAGCCATATAATACTAGGTTAGTGTGTATGATATATGATTTTGTTTTAGCTTACCTTGGAAGTATATCTGGTATTTTATTTGTGACTATATAACACCTTTCTTATCCTGAGTTAAGTCCAATAAAATCCCTACACCAGGTAGGCCTCTGCCAATTGACATGTTTACATTCAGAAGGTCAAGGGATGCGCCAAAGTCCTAGTAAAAGCCTTCTGTCCACTAGAGCCCCTGTACTTAATTAGGTTGAGAATGGTACTCAAAGTTAAGCTTTTATTGCTAGTTTGGCAGAAAAATATAGGCTTGGGGCCTATCTAAAATGTGAATAAAAATTCTATGGTCATGTTTAAGATTTAGGTCCACAGCTATAAATTGCCCCATACGTACTCTTACCTACAATATTTGGACTCATACAGTAATTCTTTTGTTGATTGAAATTTGAGAGTTTTTTTTTAAACATTACATATAAAATTTTTTTCTCAGGAGTGTGCTTGGTTCACAGTTTCAGGATGAACAAATTGCTGCATGTGCACCCACACATTCCATGTGGCACATGTACTCAACAAGGTTGTTTTAAACCTCGAGTTTGATTTGCGACGAAAAAAAATAAATCCTTAGACACCGAAAGAGTCAGAATGCTTGTGTTTTTGAACAAGAATTTGAGATGCTTGAAAAAAGTCCATTACGTTTCAGTGGTGTATGCAGGATTGTGAAATAGGGGAGCTCAAGCGGGTTTGTTACCCCAAATGGAGGCAGACTTTTTTTTAGCGTTATATACACCTGGAAGCCTTTTTTGGAAGGTTTAATTTAGTAATATTTCTTGATTTGATATTTATTTTTTACTATTATAAATGTGTCATTAACATTTTATAGAACCCCCCCCCCCCACATTTTATATTCAAGCTATTAGTTTCACTCAACTATAAAATTACATTTATATTGTGTGTATATAGTGTGCGACTATTATAATTTAGAATGTTTATTTTCTTGACAAATATGTCAATCTATAACCGGACAAATATTTATAATACTATTCTATAACACTGTAATTAGCCTACTAAATTTATATGCTAACGTGTGAATAAAAAACTAAATTTCAAGATTTTTTATTACCTATTTAGTAATAATATTTCTTATATTAGGCTTACAAAGCATTGTAAACTTTATTTTAATCTGGTTGATTCTTGTTATAATAATTTGTTTAAATAGCCTAACCGACTAGTTTCCATATTTTGACTCAAGGAAACCAATTAAATATTTTTCTTTTGACCTAGTTTCTATGTTTAAAAAAATGAGGATTTATTTAATTTCATGTTGAATAGTATCGAATAGGGTATCGGAATCGAGAAAAGTAGGTATCGGCCTACAACTAATTTAAAAAAATTAAAATTAGTAGCTAGTAAAATATACAGTTTATTATAAAATAATTCAATTATTTCTCTCGAGATCAATTAGTCAATTATGTACATTTTATAGACATTGATGATTGTGATTTTGGTTCACTGTTCACTGACAAAAGGAATGGAGCTGTCATAAGATAGAACCCATATAATAATAATAATAATTATAATTATAATAATAATAATAATAATAATAAACACAAAGTCTGTTTAAAAATGTGGGAATTTGTTCGAAAACTTTGATATTCCCATTTAAATAGTTTATTGTTTTATTTAGTGAACTTAAAATACATAAGAATATTACTTTAAACTTGAAATCAGTTATTGTGTTTTCTAATGGACTTTTTACCATGCTTAGTGAAAACAATGTCCACAAAAAGTAGGTGTCCTTATCCAAGAAAAATAAAATGAGTGGGTAGGGAACACATTCTACATGACCTGTATGTCGTGGTTAAGGAATATATCTCATGTGACTCGCAAGGTGTGGGTAAGGAAGATATCTCATGTGACTCGCAAGTGTGTGGTTAAGGAAGATATCTCATGTGACTCGCAAGGTGTGGGTAAGGAATATATCTCATGTGACTCGCAAGGTGTGGTTAAGGAATATATCTCATGTGACTCGCAAGGTGTGGTTAAGGAAGATATCTCATGTGACTCGCAAGGTGTGGGTAAGGAAGATATCTCATGTGACTCGCAAGGTGTAGGCAAGGAAGATATTCTATGTGATTCAACTATGTGTCTTAAATTACATGAGTAAGGAACAAATTATATGTTACTCACAGGGTATGACTGGCCAGTCTCTCTTTCATACACTTGACTTCATTAAGGTTGTCCTCTAATCTTTTCATAAGTTCGGTAACATCAGCACAGGAAACTTTCTTCTTGGTCTGAGTTATCTGCGACATATCCTCAATGTAGGGTCGGCGTTTCAGTTGAGTGTTAGTGCAGTGCAAGATGTTTTCTTTGTTCACTTCAACAAATTAAATACACAATTGTTAACAACAACAAAATTGTACACTGCGCAGCGTAGGTGTTCTCGCTCCTTAGCCTAAAAGTGTGAGATATTTACTTAAAGCTCGTAAGAAATGTAGAAAAAATTACTGTTGTAGAAATGTAGTGGAAAAACGTACATCACATTTCACCAGAGCGTGAATTAAATAATATACGTTGCTAGATAAACACATTGAGAAAAAGAGGATTATCTCACTTTACCAAAGCGGATAACACTCTACTATCCCATTTCCCAGACCTTCATTTAAATATATATTTGTTTGTGGTTGGGAAACTAGTAGTTTTATATCTAAAAAAAGCTGTTTATTTTTAAGAGTGCTACAACTTTGCAACAATAAATTATTTAGTATTTAAAGAGTTGGGGGTTTATGATCAAAATTTGAAATTTTTGCTTATGTAAAGCACCACTATGTAATTTTAATGGGAAAATGAAATTCGCCATTTTTTTTTGTAATGTTAAACTGTACCTAGAATCGAATTTTAATCAAAATTGTTAGAGCCAGTTTTGAGATTTTTTTTGTTTTGTTTCATCCATAAGTAAACTGACCTTAATTTTAAGGTTAGACAGATAATTCCAAAAAAATCCTCTGAGAAAACTTATTAAAACCTTCACTATCAAGATTTAGCCTGATCTGTAAACTGGTTTCACCATCTCTAGTCCCAGTAGCAGATAGACAGTATTGCCAAAAACACTTTTTTGGGGTCAGAGGGTCAAAAAAAGCTGAGAAATTTGATTTTTTCGACGGTTGCATGAGAAAGTAAAATGGAATGTAAAATGCATAGTGAAACACATTAATTATTCAAAGCTTAACTCATCATGTGAAAATAAGTCCTGTGCAGGAATGCCTTTGTGACTCAGGGAAATTTTTGGGTAGGAAATAATAATTTTACAATTTAGGATTATATATCTTTTAGAGATTTATAATTTTAGTCTAAACTTAGCTTTCCCATTCATTCCAATAAGGTAATTTAAGTAATTTGATAGTTTATATTAAATTAAGTTAAATGTAGTAGTAGATGCCAAAAATATGTTTAATAGTCAGGAAAAGGGACAAAAATTCAGATTCGATTGAAATTATTGGTGTGGACAATAAATTTATCTTCTGTAACCTTGGGGGTGGGAAGAAAGAAAAAAAAGTACACTCAAAACTTTTATATTATAGTAGTTTCTCGGAAACTCGACCCATGGAGTTGTACACAATTGTTAGCCCCAGTCATCACAATCCAAGGTCATTCAACTGTATAACCGCTCAGTATGTTTGTGTAACTCAAGTGGATCAGTCGTTCTGTGGTGTTTTTACAAGCAATGTGTTTGTAAGTTTTCCAATTCAGTAACATGTTATTCGAATCAATACAAAATTATTTGTACAGTACTGTACTGCATTTCTGTATATAACATGTATATGTTAAGCTTGTTTGGGTTGAAAGGAGGTTCAATGTTTGGCATTTCCCTTGTTCGGCTAAGCTACTTTCACTCTGTCCAAAGTTTGTCCCAATATTCATAATTATATTAATCACTATCAACTGCCATAGGTGTAGACAGTACCGGCATTCAAAGCCCAATCTCCCCCTCACAAGCAATCCAGTCCAACATAAACTCAATTTAAAAAACTTGAGCTTTCTGACCCTTACTTACAATCGCTACGTGTTTAATTGTTTGTCAGTGTTATTCACCATGGGGTGTTGGTGTGATCATCTCGTTCGTTGAGAGCCACCAGAATGTGTTGCAGAAAGTGTTGTAGTTGTTGCGAGTAACGACAGCTATGAAGGGAGACCCACTAGACTTGGGGTCGCTGCAATTAAGTACCTGCAGCTTCTCCTGCACCAGTGTCTGTAGACATGAAGTTAAAGTTTAGTGAAAATACACAAATTATTGTTAAAGATGCAAACATAAAATCCAAGGACTCTCATTTTCTCTTTCAAAAGTGATAAGTTATAAAATAAATACCTTTGTGTGTTATCTATTATAATGAAAAAAAAATTTGACAGTGTGAGAGAAATATATGTATTAACTATATATATTTTATATTATATATAAATAATTTTGTCTAGTATCACAAGTGTCTTCTGACATCTTATGCTGTAACAACAATAGTTAACATCGTGTTTTTTGTTGGGCGCCACTCCTAGCCTAGTATCTAGGAGAAAAATAATAATTAAAAGAAAAAAAAGAACTTTAACCTCGGCTAATTCAGTCAGTGGCACGACGACTCTCAAACTCGAGACCACTGGGTAAACTTAAAACTAAAACATGAACAATTTAGATAAAATGGATTGTTGGAACAAAATGTAATTTAGACTGCAATAAAAATAAATGCATAAAATAACAATTGTTGACACTTTTGTGGATTTATTGTTGTTTCCCTGTTTACCACATCCCAATCCTACCTATGGAATTCCGGATAGTTCTAATTCTAATTTTAATTTAACAAAGTATAGAAAAGTATTGTTGAAACCAAAAGGAAGAGAGAAAAAATATACAATCAATAAAATTAATAATTAGACATAAAATAAAATGTTAATTAATTCTCTACATTAGTCTTGTCTTTCTGAAAGTAAATGAGTTCTGATTTTTATAGGAGAAAGAAAAAAAATGATAATAGTTTAAAGTTGAAGAGTTGGTTTGACCTCACCCATGAATAATTAGTCCATATTGAAACACCATCTTCATAGATTTGTTTCAATTTAATAATTCGAATATTTCCACAATTTAAACGAAAATAAATAGTCTAATTCTTGCACATACACTTAGCTTTCCATTTTTGCTACTTGTACTTTAATTCACAACCTTTAATTCACTTTAAAATAATTTGAATTAGGAGCTCCACAGATTTGGCTCCATGTTGGACCAACACCGAGGAAGAAGACCCCCCCCCTCTCGAAATCTTCCAATAATCAAATTTAAAAATGTTCTATTCATACTTTCAAGTCCAAAGAGAAAACTAATATATAAAAAAACAAAAGATGAAATGTTGGCTGAGGACTAGGGATAAAAATAAAATAAAATGCAGGTTTAATATAAATATTGAAATATAACCAAATGAAGGTGAACAATGTTTTCTTAAAGAATTAAATGTTTATTTCCTTCTGTCAAAATTAAAAATCGCGCTAGTTTTAGAGTTAGTTAAATCTATTCTTATTTCTCCTTTTACCACCATGAGACTCTCTACTCACTTGTTTGATAGAACTGCGCATGCGTTAAAAACCAACATGGTTGACGTTGAAAATGATTACAAGAGTCAAACACACTTCTTAAAAGGATAATTAATATGTTTAATAAAAGGTAAGTGTTCTTCCTTAAATCAAAATTCCTTATTTAGATTATTTAAAACAATGTTATACGTTGTTCTTTCCGTCCTTTTATTTAATTTAATAGATGTAAATAGTATTATTAGTCAGTCCGGCAACCCAGCGGACGAACTTCGAAGATTTCACGCGAAAATAAATTGGAAATTGTTCACAAAAAGTAGAAAACATAGGAAAATACAAGGTAGGATGGCAAATTACGTCACACTATATCTACTAGGCTACTATTAGTTTATTTATAAAATAACACATCATCTTATATAGTTTTAATATTAATTTGGAAATAGCTTTTCAAACATCCTCTCAGCCGTTTTAATAATTTTCTAATTAATGTTGGTTGTTCCAAATTTACTAGTTTTACTTTTACTTTGGTTATTGGTTTCTGATTCCAAATTCCATTTACTCACAGAAACTAATCTAAGGCCACATTATCTCCAGTAAATATGAGTCGAATCTACTATTTTATGATATCAAATCTCCAGTTTACTTAATAATCTCGTATTTATATTCATTAATTAAGTCTTTAAAAAAGATTGAAATAGTAACTATTTAACCATTTTAGTTATAATGCATTCATTATTAGCATAATCAATTCAGTTATAAAGTAGATGAATAGCCTGGGTCTGGTTATGTTTGTCCCAAAATTGTGTTGGGGTGAACCACCAATAACTAATATAACTATAACTAATTCTAAATACAAATTTGAAAAAACATATAGACAACATATATTTTTTCTAAGCTTTTATTTTAAAATGCCTTGAATCCTTCATTCGCAAATATCCTTAAGGATTTGAAAATAAGATCCCTAATCAGTAATCTCCACTAAAACCATTAATACTTATGTATGTGACATCATTAACTACCAACCAGTCTCATGTAGATTACAAGTTTTTAAACTAAATATTTATTTTATGTACCTTAACTTTTAAGATTCGGCAACAACAAAAGCCACTTATAAAACAATGTATTATTGTGTCAAATTTTAAAATGTGTGTGCGCGTGCACACACACACACACACACACAAAACATCTACTATGGGTCAGTTTTTAGTTGCCAATGCATAGTAATAATAATAATAAATAAATAAATTACCCCTGAAATAATGTATATATATATATATATATATATTTGATATAAAAAATAAATTTTGTTTATAATACAATACAAACTAAAAAAAAATGGTTTTCCCGAAAATAAAGAGATTCCTCTTTTAAGTTTGTTTTGTTGGTTCTGCTCTATTCTATGACTGCCTAAGTTTAATTATCATTATGAAGGTTTAATCATTGTCTGGTTACCAAAATATATAAATACAAACATTAAGCATTCTGTCAATAGGATGAAATGTGGAACTGATGTTTTGAGCTTTGCATTAATTGGATTTAAGTTAATTGAGCATTGTGAAGTACAAAAAATATCCCAATTTTCCCAACAGAATTAAGTAAATTTGTCTTGATACTCATGCCAAGAATGGGATAGTCTTTATTTTGAGTTGATTCCTGTACATCCCTAATAGATTTATGACTAATTTGATTATTATCTAAGCTTTGAATGGCCGACAAAACCTATAATGAGCTCAAATTGAATATGAAGCATTAGGCAAAAAATATTTTAATGCTTTGCACAGCCTTATGGAGTAAAATGTAGTGCAGTAACGCACCTGCACTATAGGCAGCCACGGAATGCTCCTGATGAACTCAAACCACTGTGTTGAGCCTTCTTCTGGAGACTTATCACCAAAGAAGCCAGTCACTGCCATGTAGAAGTAACTGGGACAATAAAAAAATAATTCAAACAATTGGGCATTTGTAGAAATCTCGAAACTGGTTAAAAAGTTACTTAAAGAGTAGAAAACAATATATATAACAGTGAGTGGTTTTCAATTTGTCACTCTTACAAACATTTCTGGAGCGCCCGAGGTGTTCCATCTTGGATCACTGATCTTTATTATTTTTATAAACAACCTTGTATTACTTCTTGATTCAAAATCTACTCTACGCTGGTGACTTGAAAATTTTGTCAGAGTACTCAAGTTTATGGAAAGATTAACCGGTTTTAAACATTAACAGTACATACTGTAACTAAGAACATGACTCAACTGATACACAGGTTCATATGCATGAACACAAATTAGATAAAATAAAACGAACAACACATCTAACGATGGTACCAACCTAAGCTAGAAAATATCCCTGCATAGAATTGCATATTTTAACACTCCTCCTCAATTCAACTACAACCACAAAAGATAGGCAAAAATTATACACGTAGGCCTACCCTTAAGTACATGCAAAAATACTCTATTGAATCAGTATTTGATTAAACCAATATAATTACAAAAGTACTCAAACTTGTTTCCAACCAAACTCTTTGTCAGAATGTCAGCACATTGTTCATTT
>CABFVX010009013.1:0-20564 GCA_902151425.1 Timema shepardi | reverse complement strand
AGCCAACCACGCACGGCAAGAAAGGGGAGGGGGAATGGGCAAACCACGCGGCGCGCGGTCCCAAAAAATGAGTGACGAGAACTCGGCACAGTATGAGACAATGCAAGCGAAGAGGGAAGGTTTGACATTGAACGGTACAAATGCAGTTATTAGGATATGCAGATGATTTAGATTTGTTGGGAAATTGTTAGGAAGCTGTTGTAATGATATTGGTCTGGATTAACTCCAAATTATGTAAAAAGTTATGGATTAAGGTAATTTTTCTTTAAAGTAATATATGTAGAGTATCCTTTTAAGATTCATCCATGAAGAAACACGAGCTTCTCAGAAACAATGTGAAAAGGATCTCACCACTAAAATATATTTTTATACCATCTTTCTTGTTAAAAGAATAACTGCGTCAATTTTTTTAAAAGGAACAACTTCATCGTATTTGGCAGAAGACACCATTTCTCTATACCAATAAGAAGCTAGCCTTCAAAAAACCTGTCGCCAGGACTTTTTATATTAGTTGGATTTTACACTGTTGATGAGGGGAGAGAAAGGCAAGAGGTATGTTATATATAAACCATTGTGCGTATGTTGAAGGCATCCCCGGGATCCAAACATCGACACCGAGATACCGCTCACGCACAAGTCAGTCAGAGCCACACACTGGCAGTCACATACTAAAATAACTTATATTAATATTACAAGTGTGCAGTGATATAAAACATTTAATTGAAATATGTATACGTAATTAACAGGTGTCATTTAAATAAACTGTGTGTGAATAAACATCCATCAACAGTTCTCTTTCTTCCATTTTATTAATATACCGATTTAATTAGTGCTCGAAAACGGAGCTATAAACAGTTGATTAAACGGTATCTTTTCCGTACAGTGATAATAGGCGCTCGACCACGGAGCTATAGACAACCTGTACATCATCACAGCATTATTATTATTATCATCAGGGAATTAATCCGTAGTGTTTCAATCGACGCCCAAAGAGGGGTGGATTGATTCCATAGTGTAACAATTGACTCCCAAAGCGCGGCGCGATTAATCCATAGTATTACAATTGGCGCCCAAAGCGCGGCGCCATTAATCAATAGTGATACACTGTAGCAAGAAAATTTAATGTAGACATTTTGTTGAAGCCTACTAAAGAAATAGGTTTAGAAGTGAATGCTGATAAGCAGAACCCAAATTTTTATGACGTCATATTTATTGCTACATCACATACGATACTCATAAGTGCATAAATTCTATTCATGATACCATTGTTGTAGAAATGTGTATTTTATAGGTGATTTTTTGGTCATTTTTTGTGTTTTTTGAATTTTAGTTAATATTTTCTTGGTTTGCTTCCTTCTAAATTCATTTTTAGGCATTTATAGGAAATTTATTATCAATTTTAGGAATTTTTGAGTATTTTTTAGGCAATCATGTTTAAAAAGAATATTTTTAAATACTATCGATAATATTTAATAAATCCATAGATGTTTTCAACGCACAGTTGTTGGAATGAGAAAATAATATTGGCCATTAACTTTGAGTCTCCTTTGCTTGTATGGCTTTAAAATACAAATTCCTGGTGAGATTGTAACTAGGCTGGAGAGGGTTTCGTTGGCAGATAGTAGCTATTACTTCTGAGACAGATATTTATAAATCAATGCTATACTTATCAAAATGCAAGAGTTTACTTGTAAAATTTTGCATTGTATGCATAATTTTTAGTTTACATTTGTAAAGCGCGTGTTTTAGCTAGTCTTGTGAATTTTATTACGACTCTTTGTTCATATTTTTAGGTCATTATTTTTGAAAATGTAATGTCATTGTTTAGAATTATAAGGTCATTTTATATGTCATGTATTGATCTTTTTAGGTCATCAAAGTCCGGACCCTGCAATGATAAGACTAAGTATATGATCACACAGAGAGCACAGATTGAGGACGATAACTTAGAGAGCGCTCCGAGCAGACATGGTTAGCGAGTGTAATTATTTAGGGACAATTTTAATTTAGTAAAAACCACCCCCAGTTCACCCGACCGATATTCGAACCTCGATCTCCCCGTCCTCAGCAGTCGAGCTCAACACGACTAGCGCGTTAGCCAACTACACCACCGAGGCGAGTGATAATGATATTAGAGTGGAAATTAGTAAAAGGATACATTTGGAAAATTCATACTACTACACGGTGTAATAATATGGATTAATCGCACCTCCTTTTGGGCGTCAATTGTTACACTATTGATAAATCGCGCCACTCTTTGGGCGTCAATCGAAACACTACGGATTAATTCCTTGATATATGAATGCTGTGATGATTTATAGGTTGTATAAAGCTCCGTGATCGATAGCCTATCACCACTGTGCGGAAAAGATACCGTTTAACCAGCTGTCTATAGCTCCGTGTTCAAGAACTAGTTAAATCTGTATATTAATCAAATTAAAGAATGAGAAATGTTGATGGCTGTTATTTCAAACACGGTTTATTTAAATTACCCCTGTTAATTACTTGTACATATTTCAATTAAATGTTTTATATCACTGCACACTTGTGATATTGGTGTGATTTATATTATACTGTGTTAGACTGACGTGTGCATGGGCAAGATCTCGGTGTAGATGTTTTGATCCCGGATATGCCGATGCCTTAAACATACGCACAGTGGTTTATATAAAACATACCCCTTGCCTTTCTCTCCCCTCATCAACAGTGTAAAATCTAACTAATAGAAAGAGTCCTGGCGACAGGTTTTGTGAAGGCNGTTTTTTGAAGGCTAGCTTCTTATTGGTATAGAGAAATGGTGTCTTCTGCCAAATACGATGAAGTTGTTCCTTTTAAAAAAAATTGACGAAGTTATTCTTTAAACAAGAAAGATGGTATAAAAATATATTTTAGTGGTGAGATCCTTTTTACATTGTTTCTGAGAAGTGCGTGTTTCTTCATGGATGAATCTTAAAAAGATACTCTACATATATTACTTTAAAGAAAAATTAGCTTCATCCATTACTTTTTACATAATTTAGAGTTAATCCAAATCAATATCATTACAACGGTCAGTAAATTTTTGAAATCTCGCTTGCTTTCAAGGAATTTAAAACTAAGAAAATACAAAACAATTTTAGCGGCTTTTTTCTATGAGTGTGAAACGTGGTCTCTTTACCTTACATGACGAAAACTAAATTATGGCGTTTGAAAACAAGGTGCTTAGGAAGATATTTGGACCAAAAAGGATGAAGCTACTGGGAAGTGGAGGCTACATGATGAGGATTTTAATGCCCTGTACTCAACACAAGGTATTTTTAGTATAATCAAGTGTCTTAGATTATGGCGGGAAGGACATGCAGCGTTAATGTTAGCTTTTAAAACCTTGTTCAGGATTGACTGGCAAACCAATGGAAAGAGAACATGGGGAAACCAAGACACAAACAGGAGGATAACATTAGAATGAACCCGAAAGGGATAAGGTGTGATGAGGTGGACTGGATAGAACTAGCTCAGGACAGGGATAGATAGCGTACTTATTGTAAGTGTTATTATTATTATTATTATTAGCACCGCGTCTTACTACCCGTTCGGGTTATACGTACTTACGCTAATGTGTAATGGTAGGGTGATTGTGAGATGAAATGGAGGACCTACAGTTTAACGTGGAATCTGAACCACGGTGGAGGCCTGGCATCCCCCACATTCACAAGATGTCTTGTCAGAGGTGAAGGAAGGGTTTGGTAATCAGATAAATCTTTGCCGGGACCGAGGATTGAACCCCGGCCGCCAGCACAGAAGTCTGACACCTTACCCCTAGACCGCCAGGTCACCTATTGTAAGTGAAGCTATGATCTTACAAGTTCCTAATGCCATACTAAGTAAGTACTTTCTAACAGAATTCTACTGAATTATTTTTCCTTACGTAGTAACAAGCGTTTTCACTTTCTCATATCAAGAGGAAGTATTGTGATCTGAAAAAAATTAATCTCGATAATATGACAAGTTTTTACTTTTTATGTGAACTCGAACAAAAAAAAGTGGATATTTTTTTTTACAATTCTGTCTGTCCTCATCATGTCAGTCTGTTTGTCTGTTTGTCCCTGGCCACTGATACAAAATGGTTAGATGAATGTTGTTCTGATATATAGATTTAATGGGGCTATACCACAAAAAAAATTTATCCAACTATTCCTTCAATTAAGAGTAGTTTACTGATGAGTAATTTAATTTCAAATTTTTCGAAAATGGCTATAACAATTTTGTTTAAAATGCATGTTGAGGATTTGTTTGACATGACAAATAACATTGTGTAAATGTTTTTGTGGTAAAAACTCATTTATGGATAGTTTATAGATGAATGATTTTGTCAAAAACTTGTAGTATTTTAAATGGCTCGAGTGACTTGGTTCCAAATGGATATAAAAATGGGTAAATGTAAAATGTGTTTCATGATAAATATGAATACGTTTTTATTTTTACAAATAACAAACAATTTTAGAATGGCTTAAAAAAAATTTATTTTGGAAATTTTGAATTTTGTTAGATATAGTTGAACAATTTGGTTTAAATTTTATAGATAAAGAGTGATTATTGTTATTAACAGGATGGTGTGTTTGTTTTTATAAGTAAAACTTAATTAAGGATATCTAGTTTACTAAAAACATATTTTAGAACATTTTTTATCGAAGCTATAATACATAATATGAGAAAGTTTGTGATATTGTATTGTACCATTTATTTTAGAACGGTATTAACTTATATGCTAAAATACATTCGATTCGCCGCGCTGCTTGAAGAAACATTTGTAACAGTTAAATTAAAGCTACAGGATCTTCTTTAATTTTTGCGTTGCTGGGTACTCTATATTGTTTAAACTCTCGCTTGTAGGCTTGTAATGGTGAGGTTTAGGTTCTCATCTCAGTTTGGATTATTGGTAAAAGGTGGTAGAAATGTTTCCATATATGACATATCACTGTTGTTTTGTTATCTCTTATCCAATTTTAAGTGGATACACTTAATATAATACATACTACTCATCCCTTCGTGTTATATTAATTCTTTGATAGCCATGTTGTTGGACCTATGTGCTAATACATGTTTTCTCCCTGTCTGACCACTCGCTTATGCTATATACATTAAATGTATGGAGTAAAGAAAGATGATAATGGAAGAAATTAGAGGAAATGTACCCACACTTGATGCAGGGAGAGCAAATCACAATTTAGGATAAGCCATCTAATTAAACTCCAACATCATCATCATATACCCAGACAGGACGATACTAACGCCATTTTCACCTGTTTACTATGTAATTATCCTATTTTATTGCAATGTTTTCTGGATAATTTACATGTAGATTGTGTATATTTTATTAGTCAGAGACTGTACTGTCATTAATTTACTTCCGTACACGTGCAGCTAGCGACGGGTCATGAGTTTGCTTGTTTCCAGCCCTCGTAATAATTCAACGTCAAACCAAGCAATGTAGGTGTGAAAGATAGAGCAACACATTTCACTAGTAAACTTGAGTGTTTTTATCTTATTTTCCAAAAGTAGTTTTGCTTTTGTTCGCAAGAGTTCAGCAACTCTCAGTGACAAATTTAAATTAAAGCCAGATGATTGGTATTGTTTTTTCTCTTCTTGTACAGAGTTTTGACTGTTGAATATGACTAGGACGTGTGAAGAAACGTATGTGCCATCCTGGCAATTTCTTTATCATATTAATATGTGAATACCTATTCGAACTGAAGTGAAAACAATTTTCAAACCAATACTTTTTCGATTACTAAATAAAACACGAGCTCTGATAATTTCTAGATAAAATACTATGAAATTAACATTTATAAAATGTGCTTAAAATATAAAATGTTTAAGTTACCAATCTTAGATCACTGGTCAGAACATCGTATCGTGTAAAATAACTTTCCCAATCGAGGGGCTCGTTAAAACACTCACGAAAAACCCGGAAAATTTAGAGGTGCTAACTGATTGCTCGATTAAACATTCACGGAAAACCCGGGATATTAAGAGGTGCTCACTGACTAAATCAAGGGCAAGTGCAGTAGCGGGGCAGTTGTTACATATATATAGGCATTCCTGTAGGTATTTAATCAACAATGCAGCAATAGCAACAGAGCATCAAAGTGACCCATCAATGGATGTTGGACCATCACCGAGGGATACATAATATGTTTGTGTCACATTTCAGTATATTAATTAATTAAGTAACTTCATTGTGGATATTAGTGAAGTAACTCATCAACGGATGCTGAACCATCACCGAGGGACAGATCAACAGAAGATCCATATATATATATATATATATATATGTGTGTGTGTGTTTTTGTTAGTTACATCCAATTATTTTAATTAATTAATTAGTTGATTAATTTTATTGTTAGTAATGTAATTCATTCAAACATTCCTGGAACAAGTATAACTTAAATGGTATTTAGGCCTAGACATTAAAATACTAAAGAAATTCAATTACTCTTATATTATTATTATTATTATTATTATTATTAGCACCACGTCTTACTACCCGTTCGGGTTATACTCTATTACGCTAATGTGTAATGGTAGGGTGATTGTGAGATGAAATGGAGGACCTACAGCTTAACGTGGAATCCGAACCACGGTGGAGGCCTGGCATTCCCCACAATCACAAGATGTCTTGTTAGAGGTGAAGGAAGGGTTTGGTAATCAGATAAATCTGTGCCGGGACCGAGGATTGAACCCCGGACCCCAGCATAGAAGTCCGACACCTTACCCCCTAGACCACCAGGTCACCTTATTTTAGTTGATGATGTTTGAATCAGAAGAGGATTTAATTGGTAAGGTGTTTAGTAGTGGGGGAGGTCATATTCAATTTGGATCGGAAGAAGAAAATGTCATGAACAAACCGTATAATCAAGAATTATTAGAGGAGAGGGATGATTATTGGGAAAATGAAACGTATGAGAATGGATTAAACAAACTAAAGGTGGAAAATTCAAACCGTTTAACCTACATATAGGGTGCAGCTTCAGAACAGAACATGTAGAAGCTGGGGAGTCAGTAAACATTAGTGAAAATCAGATATTAGACGAAAATAGCTCACGTGGACATTCCAAATTAGAGGATGGGGGTAGTGAAATTTCTATATTATAAAGGACTAATCTAGACAATGAGGAGAGTAAAAGAGATTCTGATCCAGCTCAGGTAGAAAAAAACGTAATAAAGGAAAGGAACAAAAAAAGATGGAACAACTTGGTACAAGCAAAGTATTTGGAATAACCTATAGAGAAAGATAGGCTCATGGGCAGTGGCATGCCGTAGTAGGACATTTTTAGTTTATCTACTTTGAGTTAAATTTCCATGGGAAATAAAAGCATAACATATTATATCTGATTCTCAATTTGCGTCCCAATACTCAAAGATATTCTCGCTATTTGTGCGCTCCCGCCCCCCTTACCCCCACCTACAGTGACAATACACTCACACCAGAAGCGCTTTCACAATACTCAATGATATTTGCGTGGCCCCCTTCCCCTCCCCTAACTAGCATCGGAAGCGCTCGAGTCTTATCGGCTTCTTACCGGGGAGAGGACTAGTTGAAGCCAGCCTAGTCCGTCTCTATAATAAGATATATGCTAACACTTGGCGTTCTGTCACAGGTTAATGTAACTTTGGTTTGCTTCTTATAAGTGGTAGTGTTGTGGTTGTTAAGGTAATGTAGTTGTTCCCATTGATGAAAGTGATCTTGTGAAGTGTTAAAGTGTTCGATTGTCAATTTAGTTTGACAGTGTTTGAAAGTGTGAACTATGGAAGGGGACTCGGATTTGGAAACTGTCCCCTCACAACAAAGCTTGGGGAAGGGACCTGAGACAAGTAGCAGGGTTAGTGAAGGTAGTTAAGTGGGATGTAGCAGTGCCGATCACCTTTCGCAATGCTGTGTTCTCGGCCGATTATTCTCAGTTTCGTTTGTAGCCCTTACTTTTGAATAAAAGCAGCAAATAATAATTAAAGGTAAGCCAACTCCAGACATTTCTGCTAAAACGAAAATGAAAGAATACACACGTCATTTCAAAACAGAATATACTTCTTCAAAGTGATTAACTGCATGCATATAAAGAATCAGGCTGTATTGTTGACCTTGTGTGTTGCTCGAAACAAATCAGGGAGTGTGGAGTAATAACGGCCTTTGTGATGTCAGTAATTTTCCCAAAGCCAAGATACGCCATGAAAAGCCTCACTCACACCTATACACAATAACTAAATTTAAAACTTCCGGGGAAAAAATAATAGATTTTCAACCGAGTGAGCAAAAAAGGCTAGACGTTTTAAAACATAATGCAGAGGTTGGTTCAAACTGAGAACTAATGAAACGATTAATTAATGTGTGCTTTTTGTTGGCCAAACTAAAGTTTCCATTCAGAGGTCACGACAAACAGGAAGATTCCCTTAACCGGAGAAACTACATTGAACTAATGCAGTTACTTTCTAAATACGATATTAAATTGGATTTTCATCTCCAGAGTAGGGGGGCGTTTAAAGGAACGTCCAACAAAATTCAAAACGGCATCATAGGAGATGTTGGTGATTAATTTAGGTTAAGATTAAGTCAGAAATAAATGAAGAATTTTTATAGCAATAATGTTGGACGAAACTATGGACATTGCAAAGCTCTCTCAACTTTCGACAGTCCCTCGATATGTGAAAGATGGTAACACTTATGAAAGATTTATTGGTTTTTCAGATGTCAGCAGAGATCGCACTGCGATTAGTTTAAGTCAGAATATTTTCCGAATCCTATCTCGTTTTAATTGTGAGCAAAAACTTGTAGCCCAAGCGTATTAGGGAGCCACTGTATTTTCTAGACATTTAAATGGTACACAAACGCTTGTGAAAAAGAGGTAACCAGGTGCACTCGTCATCCACATCTATACTCATAAACTTAATCTCATTCTTTCTTTGTTTGTGAATCATGTAGCAGAATGCAATATATTTTTAAGACATTGAGTGGCATCCTAAACTTATTTTAACATTAATCGAAACGAGTTAACGCTCTCAATCAATCTGAGGTAAAGAAGCGGTTTCCAAAAGTCGCTGGTACAAAGTGGAATTACAATTCCAGAATTGTGAACATGGTGAATGAAATTAAAACAGAACTCATACAGTTTTTTGAGAATATTGTTAAAAATCCAGATAGCTGAGATAATGATGCTTTCGTGACTGTTAAATGGGTATGTGTCATCATTGATAAATATCAATTTCACCTTTCTACTGAAGGTTTTCGGCAACATTTTTCTCTCTCACCGACACACTATAAAAAAATTCTTCAAACCAAAACTTTCTATGTGAAATGCTGCATCGATAGAAAAAAGAGACGATTTCTCACCTAAAAGATGCTAGAAACAACTTTGAAGAGACGTATAGAAAATTATAAGATAATAACAACGTGGAAGATCCTAAGAAGAGACGTAGAGAAGATGGCTAATTGAATCCCAGAAATAAATATGTGTGTCTTTATAGTGAAATTATTGACACCATGGTTGGGCAAATGGAGCTGAGGTTTCAAGATCTTAATGACCTGTAATTTATTGAGCTGCTAGATTCAAAAAAGTTTCAGAGCTTCTAGTTTCGATTTATTGACAGTTTATTTTTGTCATTTAAGTCAAGCTACGGTAGTTTTTTTCAATTTTGGCAAATTTCGGAGTGAATTAGTTTACAGACTATCAGACATTTCAGACAAGACTGTGACTGAAATTATGAAGTTCCTGGAGGAAACAGACTTAGCATAAGAAATGTTCCAAGAAACATAAATTATGTTGTTTGGTATCAACAATACCAGTGAGCACATTCACTGTTGTTTGAAACGTATTAAGACGACTGTGAGTAGTGCGAGAATAGGATCTCCACACTTTCCCTGTTGTCAGTTGAAAAAGGCTTGCTACATGAACTGCAGAGTCAAAAATCATTCTATGACACTTTTATCGACAAATTCTTTCGGAAAGGTGACAGAAGTATTGCACTAATATACACATATAGGCAAGATCCCACTATTAATTTTTTATTTACTTGTTTACTTATTTATTTGTTTATTTTATTCGTGTTTTAGTTTAATTTATATATTTATTTATGTATTTGTTTGTTTATTCCATGTTTAAATGATGTTAATTGGTTGAAGGGAGCTAAATTGCGTAACCTATGACCTATAAAAGATGTATTTGCTAAGCTACATATTGTACATTATATGGTGATTATTCATCTTCCCCCATAATGAAAGGTGTCGTCGAAACTAGTCCTGTATGAGAAAAGTCACCACACCTACTGCGCATGGGGCATTTTAAAATATAATTTTCCCCAAAATGTACAGGATGTTCTTATTGGCGCGAATTTACAGAACCTTAAATACATGGAAAGGGTGTTAAATGCATTTGATAATATATGTCAAAGAACTAGAGTGTGGGAATATTAAAAATATGTACAGGAACATGATTCGACACAAAATGGGCACTTATCTTCAACTTCAGAAAGAGGTGCAGAGAGAGAGAGAGAGAGAGAGAACGTAAACAAATTTGGTCAAGTTTCAAGAAATTTAAGGATCAATACCATCCACAGGGACAAGGTAGTACCAATTATCAGTTTCAGAGGAATAGCAGGACACTATCTCCATCACAACACTGGGAGAGAGAGCAAGGAAATAAGAACAAAGGAACTAAGATAAGTGGTCCTCAAAATGATCTCATTCAGGGATCAAAGGTGTGTAATCAGTATTATCACCCACCAAGGTACAGATAACAAAAACACACAAGGACCCAAAATAATAACCAGGGACAGAGGCAAGATGATGGAAGAGGTCAAGCGAGAACTGTCGTGGCAGAGGTGTATCGGCCTAAACATTTTGATTAAATTAGACACTATTTTGAGAAAGTGACAAAAATAGATGGAAGTATGGAAGGATGGCTGGAGTAGGAGTAGCTTTTAACCCCTCTTAATAATATGTCTTTTGTTAGGTATTTACTTTGAACTTGGTAAATTTTGCTTTAAATTTAGTATAAAAAACCTTTCAAGAGCATATTGCCATTTGAAATTAACTTAAGGTATAATTCTACTCAAATATGGATACTGTATATTTTGAAAGTTATTCAAATTGTGAACTTAACTTAGGCCATAGCTTTACTAGAATATGCATCTTGTATATTTTGCATACTATTTCAATGTGAAACTTAAAAATATTGCGATCAATTTCAGACCTACCAATTTAGTCTTAAGTGTCAGAAATTGTGTATTTTGTGTTTTGTCAAGAGTGTCAACCTGATAATGTGCATTGCGATATACAGCTCTTTGTTTTCCTATGTTATTATATTACTATGTGAAAATAGTGTGCATAAAAGAAGGCTAGCTAAAACATCAAATCAATAATTTATTTTTATATCACTAGTCTAGTATGTTATATCAATTAGAGCGAGAATCTAAAACTTTTCTGCCATACTACATTCAATTCATAAAAGAAAGTGGCAAAGCAATGTGAACATTCTTAGGATTGCTAAATGAGAGTTTTTAAAGTAAATGATGAACATTTTAAATGATGTCAAATAATTTATGAACACAACATACCTCATTGTCCTGTTACTCTATGTAACCAATGTATCGGTTTTCTATGTTATATATATATATTATAAAGTTGTATTGAAGGATGTGCAAACGGTTCACTGTAAAAACAAGTTAACCGAATTACTTCCTGACTCATTTTTCTTCTAAAAATAACCCAGAAAGTAGGGGAGTACTGTAATAATCCTATTATATTGCCATGTTTTCTGGATAATTTACATGTAGATAGTGTATATTTTATTAGTCAGAGACTGTACTGTCATTAATTTACTTCCGCACACGTGCAGCTAATGACGGGTCATGAACATTCAGTTTGCTTATTTCCAGCCCTCTCAGTAATTCAATATCAAACCTCTCAGTGTAGGTGTGAAAGAGAGCAACATATTTCACTAGTAAACTTGAGTGTTTTTATTTTATTTTCCAAAAATAGTTTTGCTTTTGCTCACAAAAGCTCAGCAGCTCTCGGTGACAAATTTAAATTAAAGCCAGATGATTGGTATTGTTTTTTCTCTTTTTGTACAGAGTTGTTGACTGTGGATTCTGACTAAGGCGTGTGAAGAAACGCATGTGCCATTATGGCCATTTCTTTATCATATTAATACGTGAATACCTATTCAAACTGAAGTGGAAACAATTTTCAAACCAATACCTTTTTGATTACTAAATAAAACACGAGTTCTGATAATTTCTGTATAGAATACTTTGAAAATAACATGTATAAATGTGCTTAAAATACAAAAATGTTTAAATTACCAATCTTAGACCACTGGCCGGAATATCGTATCCCGACAACTATTTATGAAACCAGACTTTCTCTAGATTAGCATTTCATTAATAATTTCATAATGAATATTAATAACACATTCCTTATAAAATGTTAAAGATAATTTATTTACGTAACGAAACAACTGTACATTGCATCATTAATTCTATCCTAAGGTTTTATCAAACATTTCTTAAAAAACAAACATGTTTCTTCAGATTGTTTAAATTTAAAAAAAATAAACCTGTACATGGGAATAAAACCTGGGACCTCTAGTTTAGTACGCCAATGCTATACCCACTGAGCTATTCAGAAATCGTCTCGTACTTGGGATCATTCTTCATTCATATTTTAAGATAAGTCTGTCGTGGAATTTCGGAAATCGTCGGCTACATATTACCAGTGATAAATTAAGAACATGAACTATTAAATAAACAACGACTTTAGCCGTAACTATGTATATGTATATAATTATATAACTAAACGTATACATAAATATAAATATAAATATGTATGTATAGATAAATATTTATATAAGTATATTTAAATATAAAACTATGTAAAAATATATAGCTATATAATTTTATATAGGCCTAGTTATATAATCATAAATAAGTATAATATGTATAAAATATATATGTATGAATATATCATAGTTATATACATCTAGCTTTATTCGTATATATTTATACATAGTTATATATATATATATGTATAAAACTATACGTAAAGTTCGTTCACCGTAGGAATTGTTTTCTGAAAGGTCTTTTTCTTTACCAGAAATATATTATATAGTAGGATATTGGTAGGAAAAAAGACCTTTCAGAGAGTAATTCCTACCGTGAATGGAGTATAGCTATATACATAGTTAAATATAACTATATATAGCATATGCATAAATGTGTGCTTCCAATAATTTGCCTGTCCCATGGAATAGTTGGCAAAGCCAGTCAAATGTTAAGCCATATAGATAATAAACACAAGGAATTAAACCATTGTTATAAAATCAGTAGAAACTAGGTCAGTTATCGAAGAACACTGGTTCCATTTTAGGTGATGCTTGAATTAATTTATCATACATATTTTGTTATTCAATATTAATATTTTATGTGAAGCTTCTTTAAATAAAGTTAAACTTAGAGAGCTTTGGTAGCCAAGTACCGATATATTTCCACTTGAGATAATTAGATTATAAGTCGACCAGATCTTGTAACATTTTTACGCGATACATTGTATTTATCCTGGTTGTAGGATATAGAGCTGGCTTTAATGTGTTCTGTTATGATAAGGCATTTCTAACAACAAATTAAACCTTAAAATAGTTTAAAATTATGTCAGTTGAGGGAAGGTGTAATATTTTATTTATAATCTCAAACAAAGCCTTGCAGTCTATATAGTTATACGCCAAAATCCCTTTTGTTAAATGTACCGTACTAATAAAAAATAAACATGGGAATAGTTGTAATAAAAAAGTACAATGCATTACTATAAAAAAAATACATTTTATTGCCACCGTATAAAAACATTTTCATTTCATGTATATAAAAATAATCTATGTACAAAAACTTATTATGGATATAATAATAGTTAAATATAGTTTGATTTAAGTTTATCCAATATTCCTTGTGCCCCTTCAGTAAATAAGTGAAATGTAATCTATGCTTTGTTAATTGGAATAATTAAAGTTTGATTACAATGTCAAATAGTTGGCCCTTCATTTTTACAGGAACCCATTGACTCAGAACAATATATCTAAGAGATTATATACATACACCTTCTTCGTATGACTTTAATCACCGAAAAGGGAAGTTTATTTTAAACAATGGTGTTGGGGAAGGTTTTAAGATAACAAACACACCCGTATTTTAAATATATTATGCTAAACAAATCGTTAACTTGGAATATACCTTCACGTGTAATAGAACAGCGTGTTACTTGAAGCCTGAAGGAGACACTTTCATTCCATTGATGTTCGTCTGCAGTAAAGTCTAGAGGATCATTGTTGTCCGATAAAGAACCGTTTGGCGGTGAGGCACGCGATGTTTACCCTCTGATTAGATTCCTCCTTAGTCGTAGGAAGTGAGAGACTAGTAGCCAAGGGCTCCGGGGACGCCGTAGCGACCCGACACGCTTCCGATGTTTAAGCCGTTGATGCCAGTACGAATGCCAGTTCCGAGAGAACGGGGATCGTCGATGGCGATATCTCCAATTCCAACACCAGTTCCGGTTCCTACACCAGTTCCTATTCCAGTACCGGTTCTGATTCCAACGTTGGTTCCAAAGTCATCACCACCACCACCACCGACGACCTGCTTCTGGGTCTTGTACTTGATGAAGAAGACTTCCGGTTTGGAAGGAACGGTGGGGGTTGGCGTGGGGATGACGATATCGTCTGCTTCGTCGGGTTTCTTGACGAGCACGTAGATCAGCGTCTTCTCCTGGTCCTGGGCGAACTCGGGGATGACGGGGTTGACAGGGGTGGGCGCAGTAGGAGCCTTGATGAACACGATCTTGTAGTTGATCCTGGCCTGCCGGGGGGCGATGACTTGTTGGGCTCTGATATCTTCTTCAAAGTCTGGCGGGGCGACGTGAGCGTAGACACTTGTTGTTTTGAGGACGCCTCCTCTAGTGCCTCCAACTCCTCCATTACTTCTTAAGAGGGCTCCACCTCCTGGACCCCCTAAACCCCCTCCATTACTACCAATGAGGCCTCCACCCCCTCCCAAGTTTACGACGCCTCCACCCCCTCCTCCCGCCAAGAAATTTCCATCAAAACCACCTCTGAGGAAGTCTGCGCCTGTAAATTCACGGGCTCCTCCTACGCCAGGGTTTGAGTCGTCCTTAAGTAACGAGAAGTCGAAGAAGCCTTTCCCAGAATTTAAGCCGTTGTTGTTGTTGTTGTTGTTGTTGTAGTAGGAAGGGCGATCAGCAAAAATACCGCTGAACGGGGATCCGTATCTCTGTGAAGGGACGTCGTAGGAGTAGCCGGCCTCAGGGCGTGCCGCGACAAGCGCCGCCAGGGACGCCACAATCTGCTCACACACAAAAAACAACCTTTATTACAAGTACTTCTCAAACACTTCACTTTACATCTCAACAGAAGTACGGGATATTTTATGAAACAACTGTAAACCATCAGGAACAAATTTATTTAATTCATTCGTTTTATTACAAGGATTGATTATTATTAATAATAATAATATTTAGCACCGCGTCTTACAACCCGTTCGGTTTATACTCTCTAAGTACTAATTACTCTAATGGATTGGGAATTGGGAATGTTGAATTAGAGGAAGTGAACCTGCATTTGCGTGGAGGGAGAGTGGAAAACCATTTATGAAAAACCACCCCCAGTTCACCCGACCGAGATTCGAACCTCGATCTCCCCGTCCTTGGCGGTCGAGCTCAACACGACAAACGCGTTAGCCAACTACGCCACCGAGGCGGGTGATTGATTAATAGTTTAATATAATAAAATAATAATAATAATGATGGCGTGACTAGGCTACACCGTACTCTATTTCATTTTTCGGAAAACCAAAATGGTAAAACAAAGATTAGATGTCACTAATGTAGCGTTGCCCAGGGGACGCCAGGATGCACTAATCGTACAGCCTTTCCGTGGAGGTTGTTTCCATGTCCCTGTGAGATTAGGGGATGGGGATGGTGAAAATGAGGGTGTGTAACCAGTAGGAGACTCTTAAATCAAACTTAAGCCTAGTTAACCAAACCCTGCTGACCATGTGAATTATTCCCTTTAAGAGAAAAAAATCCTCTTGTACCATCAGGAAATTAAACCCGAGACTTCTAGGTCAGAAGCCAGATGCTATGACCACTATAACCACGAGGACAGTTGGGTAAGATTTGATGAAGATATTTTTAATAAGTACAACTACGTAAGCATAGGAACATTACGAGGAAACCACATTGATAAAAAAAACATGTGGAAATTTACCCTAAATGTGCCTCACTCTAGTGGGAGCCCAGCGTGTTTTGCTATTTACGCCCAAAATTGCGTGATTATCGTGCGGGTATGTTTTATATAAATGTAGCTTGCAATTAATGTATGTTTTAAAAAAAAAATTAGTTGTTAATAGCACACACGCATGAAAGTAAGAACAAAATGTTATCCTAAAATGTTAAGTTTATCTAATAAATTTAATTTAAACGTTTGTATTGTTAATAGCTTATTATTTTTATTTAGTATTTTTCGTAAGCTCTCTGAACCAAATGATTATACCAACTCATGATAATTTCTATGAGCGATAGTGAAAGGGCCCACCAATTTTGTCGGGAAAAAATATTTTCACATATCTTCCAGGGTTCTTTTACATGCCACAATTTTGTGAATGTGGGGAATGCCAGGCCTCCACCGTGGTTCGGATTCCACGTTAAACTGTAAGTCCTCCATTTCATCTCACAATCACCCTACCACTTCACATTAGCGTAAGTGCGTATAACCCGAACGAGTAGTAAGACGCGGTGCTAATAGTAATAATGATACTAACATGAAATTTTACACATTCGTATAATTTTATAATGAGTAAAATAGAACCTAGTGCCACTTTTAAAAAGTTATTTTACATTTGCCAGCTTGAGATAATGGCGCCCTAAAACTTTTTTTTTTTGCAATTATAACGTAAGCCTTTCATAATGTCAAAGTGTATGTTAAACTTATAATAAAAAAATATAGGATGACATTGTCTACAAAACAGGTTCTTATAGTTTTATTTGTAATCCTAACAGTTTTTGTATAATCTCGAAGTGAAACGTTTAGCGTATAGTTAACATTTGTGGTGTTTCCCCTTCAGATTATTTTCCTATCACGCCCAGGCTACGTTAGGTTTAGAGTTGTTAGGTTTGGGGATTATTTTAATATTTTCTGAGAGTACAATCACAATGAGAAATGTGATAACTGGCGGCTAGCAGAATGTTTAAGAATTGCCAACAGGAAAGCCAAATTAAAGACAAAAATTGTTTTTGTGAAAGTTTTGACCGCCAAAAGTGACAATAAATCAACATGTTAAGACCATTGCAGATCACATGGTTTGGCAAATGGATACATTATATTAGATCTGCTAACTTTTGCTAGCTGTTAGTTACCTACACTCCTATGGTGAATGGACTATATTACCCACCTGTTACGTAGAGAGGCGCCCAAAAGCAATACCGCCCGGGCGCGAAATTTACCTCGGGCTGCCCCTGACTCTATGGTATTAGAAACTAGGAACACTGTTAGAGCCCGCCTCAGTGGCGTAGTTGGCTAACGCGCTAGTCGTGTTGAGCTCGAATGCTGAGGACGGGGAGATCGAGGTTCGAATCTCGGTCGGGTGAACTGAGGATGGTTTTTCCTAAATGGTTTTCCACTCTCCCTCCACGCAAATGCGGGTTCACTTCCTCTAATTCAACCTTCCCAATTCCTAATCCATTAGAGTAATTAGTACTTAAAGCGTATAACCCGAACGGGTAGTAAGACGTGGTGCTAAACATTATTAATATTAACGCTGTTAGAGAAAAAAATGAGGACAAAGAAACATTTTTGTCAACCAAAGAACATAGGAATCAAATTCATTTTCAAAAACCTGTACTAAAAACAGTGGCGTAGTCGTAAATTTAGCAGTGCCGTAACGCAAGGTCGTAGCAATCCCAAAGTTGAAGTGGGGTTTTGGGACCCCCAACCACCGTAGGCGAAAGAATTGCACAAACTTGAGTGCCTCTAGAATCTATTTGGAGCATTTTTAATGATTACTAAGGCAGAAACTTACTTAAAGCACTTCCCGTAAAATTCCAGGAATTCGCATAGAGCACTGTAAATTTTATAAGAATTTATTGATAAATAGTATGAAAAAGTTTTAAAATAATATTGATATAAAATCAATTAGTTAACTTGGAACTGTAAAGTACAAAACTTAATTTAAAAAAATATTTTTAATATTTTCCCACGAAAATCAGTGCCAGAACGGCGTTCACCCGCGTTCCCGCTCCACTACATCCCTGATTAAAAAGTATATATATATATTTGTTTATTGCTCAAAACTTATTGATTTTGTATAAATATATTGAAAATAAAAGAAATTTACATTGAATAGTATTACAACGTTAAAATGATAAGTTATTACGAGTCTCAAATAGTTGCGGAGAAATGATGAAAATTTGAAAATCTCCCCTATGTAAAGTACCCTCAAAATCATGTTCATGAGAAAATGAAAATGCCCATCTTGTTTATAATGATAAACTGTGTTTAGATATCAAATTTAATCAAAATTATTAGAGCGAATTTTGAGAAAATAAATTTATTCTCTTTGCCTTTCAATAAACTAGCCTTAAATATAGTGTTAGATATTTAATTCCAAAAACCTCACGGTGGGGTTATGACACCCCAGATTCAAAGTTTTAGTCCAAACGGTAAAATGGGTTCGGTTCGAGCACAAGCCAAGGTACACATAGTCAGAAGGCCGGCATTGCGTAAACATCTTTTTTGGTTTCGGGGGGCTATGCTATGATACGTCGACATTTATCAAAATCTCGATTTCGAATTTTTGACGATCACAATATTTTCACACTAAGGTGTCGAGACAAAGTAAATATTAGTTATCTACAGCCGTTGCTTGCCGTTGGTTTGATAGCCATTGATGGGGAGGTGGTGGTTCAAATCTCATCTGCGTGAACTGAAGATGGGTCTCCCGTTAAATGTATAAATATACATGTAACGGTTTTCCAAAAGTGATTTATCACTCTGGTTTTCCCATCTTTACTACATGTAAATGCGGGTTCACTTCCTCTTAGCTACCTTCCCCATCTCTACCCAATCAGATTAATCAGTTAATAACCTGTGTTCTTCACGTAGTGATAAAAAAGAAAAGACTTGTTTTGGATGGTTTATAATCATATTAAACTAATACATTAATGATTTTAAATAGAAACATGGTTTTACGAGTTTTATTTAAATCAGATTTTTTTTAAATTCATAAAATACAATGTTCTTGTTAGTGTGGTGTTCGAAAAAAAGTTAACATTAGGGCCTATTTGTAAAGTTAAGTAGGCGTACAGTATGTAAATCATATTTAATCGAAATAAAATTTTAAAAATGGCAATTTCTCGTCTACTTTAGCCACCTTTTTCTAACTCATTAATTTTTTTAAAGATATTTCCAATTTTTTTTAAACAGACTATCACCTAGAACAAAGTGTGGTTTTCACTTTGGTTTTTCTATCTTCTATACAAACAAATTGTGTTGCACTTATTTTAATTCTAACCTCTTTATACCATGTATTTAAATAATTAGCGTAAGTAGTGACCGTAAAAACTATGCCACTGAATAAACAACAAAAAGAAATCGCTATATTTTTTTTAAATATAGGAAAGAAAATATATTTGTATGTATTTCTACAGTAATAAACACACTAGAAAAAAATATCACAATTTACTGTAAATAATTATTTCATAAGGTAACTCAGAAACATTATACTTTGACAGGGATTCGAACCCTTATCCTTTGACTTTGTACGCCATTCTATAAAACCCCGATATTGTGGCTCAAAACTCGGCATCACTCCTTGTAAAATGTGACGGTGATAGATTGTCTTTTGTTGAGTATCAAGGAACAAAGTTGAAAGGCTTGGACGAGGGGGGTAGGGGGGGGATGTAAGGACAATCTGAAAGGTGTTTAGTATAGAAGGGGAAAGAGGGGTTGGTTTTCCACTCTCCCTCCACGCAAATGCGGGTACACTTCCTATTAATATAACCTTCCTAATTTAAAAAATTATTAGTGTAATTAGTACATAAGCGTATAACCCGCAAGTGTAGTAAGACGTGGTGTTAAAATAATACAAAATTTATATTAAGGTGACTTTAACAAGGTCAATAGCGCTATCATTTTTTAAATACAATTAATTATATTATTTAATGTGAACCTATATAATACAAGGTCTTCTGTTGCAATTTACACATTTAAGTTCCGATAAAGAAATGTGTAAATTTAAATCGGGTTTTTCATTTTTTTTAAAATCTGTTTTATGTATATTAAAATTTCATGACAAGAGTAAAATTGGCCCTGAACCGTGGGTTTCATTATATTATTATTAGCACCGCGTCTTACTACCCGTTAGGGTTATACGCACTTACGCTAATGTGTAATGGGTAGGGTGATTGTGAGATGAAATGAAGGATCTACAGTTTAACGTGGAATCCGAACCACGGTGGAGGCCTGGCATTCCCCACATTC
>CABFVX010009012.1:0-20564 GCA_902151425.1 Timema shepardi | reverse complement strand
GCACCCCTGGGGCTACTATGGTTGATCTTGGTGAAACCACAAACAACCAATAATGAAACCCCAAAAGTAATAGGACTTGGTGCACCAGTTATAACCCGTTTTAACCAATTAAAACAAGTTTTATTAAGTTAAACAACTTTTACCTAGTTTTAATCTGTTTAAACCAGTTTTATCCTGTTTATACATGTTAACGTGTTTAACCAATTAAAACCTGTTTTATAAAATTTATACAGGTTTTAACAATTCAAGCCAGTTCAAACAAGGATTATCCGTTTTAAAACGGTTCTGAACAATTTTAACATGTTTAAACGGATTTAAATGTATTTAGCTAGTATTAATTTGTTTATCAATTTTTTACTGGTTCAACAAGTTTTACAAGTTTTAACAATCCCTTAATAGTTATAACTTTTTTAAATATTTTTAGCCAGTTCTCACCAATAATAAACAGCTTAAGCCAGTTTAAACTAGTTTAATTCATTTTAAACTGGTCTATCCAGTTCTTACCTGTTTAAACTGTTATATTAAGTTCAACAAGCTATAACCAGTTTTAAGCGTTTAAATATATTAAATTTCTTTTAACTTGTTTAAACCAGTTCAAACTTTTTTTTAACAGGTTTTAACCAGTTAAAACCAGATTTATCAGTTTCAAATCAGCTTATTAAATTTTAACCTATTATACAAGTTTTATACGAGTTTAACCCGTTCTAAGCAGTTTGAACCAGTTTGAACCAGTTTTAGCAGGATTAACAAATTTAAACCGGTTTAACATATTTTTAAATTGTTTTATGTAGTTTAAACCAGTATGACGGATTTCAACTGGTATTAACCAGTTCTAATCACTTTTTAACAGTTTCATTAAGTTGTTCTCAGTTCAAACCAGTTTTATCCAGTTTAAACAGGTTTTATCCGGTTGTAACTGTCTTACAATATTTAACTAGTTTTAGACATTTATAACATTTTGTAACCAGTTAAACCAGTTCTAGCAATATCAAACTTGTTTAAACCAAATTTAACCAGTTTGAATAGGTCCTAGCCCATTTTAAATCTGTTTTAAAACAGTACTAAATATTTTTGAATGGATTGAATCAGATTTAAGTTGTTCTAATCTGTTTTATGCATTTTTAACCAGTTTAATAAATTTGAAGACGTTTTAAACATTTCTAAAAAGTTTTAACTGGTTATAAATATTTTAAAACTGGGTTTAACCAGAATTAATTTGATTGAACCAGATTAAACCAATTTTGACCAATTTTTTCAAGTTTGAACTGAATTGGCATTATCTTACCAGTTTTATCTAATTATAACCTGTTTCAAACGTATCTAACCAGTTTAAACCTGGTTTAACCAGTTTTATCTAGTTTAATTAGGTTCTTGAAAGTTATAAACAGTATAAATAAATTTTAACAGGTTTGTAATAGTTTTAAAATGTTTTAAACAGTCGGAACCATTTCAAACCTATTTTAAACTAATATAAATAGTTTTAGCATGTTTTAATTAGTTTTAGCCATTTTTAACCAGTTATAACCAATTTTAGCTTGTTTTAACTAGTGCTGGCCAGGTTATACCAGTTTTAACTGGTCTTATCCCATTCCAATAGGTTTTTTATTTGTTTTAACCAATTATAACATGTTTAAAAACGTTTTAACCAGTTTTAATCGGCCCTAACTGGTTTGGCTAGAATTATTTGGGCAGTTCTACGTAGTTTTACTCAGTTTAAACAGGTTTAAGCCGTTCTAACAGGTTTTTAATCGGCTTAAACTATATTAAACCAATTTTACCCATTTTTAACGGGTTTAAGCCAATTTTATTCTATTTTAAGCTCTTTTTAAACACATTAAACTAAGTTTTTAAAAGTTTGATAAAGTTTTAAACAATTTTAACGAGTTTAATTAAGTTTTTTTCCCGTTTTAACAAGTTCTAAACAATTTAAAAAAGTTGCAATTAGTTGTATCAAATTTTTTCAAATTTTAAGCCGTTTTTAAACGGTTTTTAGATTTTTTTAAACCAGTTTTAAACATTCTAACCGTTATTTATCCTATACAAACCAGTTTTTACTTGTTATAACAAGTTTTAAGTATTTATAAGAAGGTTTTAACTGGTTTGATCTTATTTCAACCCATTTTAAATAGTTTTCAAAACTTTTGATCAGTTTAAACATAGTTTGATCGTAAATTAACATGTCTTATCTAATTTTAAACATTTTTATTAGTTTTATTAAGTCCTAGCTGATTTAACCAGTTTTAAATAGTTGAGCCGAGTCTTAAATAATATTAACCAATTTAAACCGGTTTTAGCAAGTTTTAGACTTATAAACAGTTTTAAGAGATTTTGAACGGTTTTAACAAGTTTTAACCGGTTTAAAAAAAATTCACAATTATTTTTTAGTCTTAAAGGGTATAAAAGTGTTAAAAGATTTTGGATAGTTTTAATAAGTATTAACAAAATTTAAAATATTTTCACAATTTTTTTCTAGTTAAAAAAGGTTTTGAAATTTTTAAACCTATTTTATCATGTTTTATAAGGTTTTAACCCATTTGTACATTTTTTACAAATTTTAATGAGTTTCATTGAGTTTTAACCCATTTTAAATAGTTTTGACAAATTTTAAGAAGTTTTATCCTGTTTATCCAGACTTTAACTGTTTTAACCAGTTCTAAGCAGTTTAAAATGGTTTTAACCTGTTTAGCAAGCTTTAATATTTGTAACCAGTGTAAACCAGCTCTAAGAGGTTCTAACCAGTTAGATCAAGTTTTAAATGATTTTAACCAGTGTTCTTCCGTTTTAACCATTAATAACTAGTTTTAACTAGTTTGAATCAGTTTTAACAAGTTTTATGAATCCGAACTGGTTTTAAATTAATTTAACAATTTTTACCCAGTTTTAATCAATTTCATCGTTCTTTAACCAACTTCAAACAGTTTTAACTAGTTATAAGAATTTTAAGTAGTTATAAGTTTGATAAACGTGTTTGATCAAATTTTTAAACATTTTTTATGAATTTTGACCAGATTTGACCAGATTTAACCAGTATAATCGTGTAATAAATTTTTTTAACAAGTTTTAAATTCTTTTATTGGCTTTGATCAGTTATAATTGGTTTTAACACGTTGTAATCAGTTTTAAAGAGATGAATATATTTTTAGACAATTTAAACAGATATAACAGGTTTTATCGAGTTTTAAACAATTTAAAATATTTAAGCCAGTTTAAACAAGTTTGAAATAGATTTAAACTTTTTAACTAGTTTTAAACGGTTTGGATAGGCTTTAATCAGTTTTAACTAGTTTCGTCGGGTTTTAACACATTTGTATAATTTCTGACCATATTTAACCATTTTAGCCGGTTTTAACGTGTTTAATAGTGTTTAGAGCAATTTTAAATGGTTTTAACGGGTATATAAAAGTTTTAACCTGTTTCACCAGTTTTATCAGTTTTAACCAGATCTAAGTAGTTTAAAATAATTTTTAGCAAGTTTAACCTGTTTTGCAAGTTTTAACAGGTTTAATAGTTTCAACATCTTTTAGCCTGTTTATCCAGTTTTAACCGGCTAGAACCATTTAAAACAATTTTAACAAAATTTTATCCGGTCTATCCTTTTTTAACCTTTTTATCCATTTTAACAGTTTTAACAAAATTTTACCCGTTCTATCCTTTTTTAACTAGTTGTAACCATCTTTTAAAATTTAATCCTGTTTAAAAAGGCATTAACGAGTCCTAAATGTTTCTAGCCGGTTAAACAAGATTTTACTAATTTAAGCTTTTTTCTACCATTTTCAACCATATTTAAATGGTTTTAACACATTTTAGAGTTTTCACCAGTTTAATAAGGTTTTAAATAGTTTTAAAACTGTTCTAACAAATTTAAACTGGTTTTATTTGGTTTATCCTCGGTCTCGGCACAGATTTATCTGATTACCAAACCTTTCCTTCATGTCTGACAATACATCTTGTGAATGTGGGGAATGCCAGGCCTCCACCGTGGTTCGGATTCCACGTTAAACTGTAGGTCTTTCATTTCATCTCACAATCGCCTTACCATTACACATTAGCGTAAGTGCGTGTAACTCGAACGGGTAGTAAGACGCGGTGCTAATAATAGTAATAATAATAATTATTATTATTATTATTATTTGGTTTAAACCAGTTTTAAACCGTTATAATCATTTTGAAATGGTTTTTAACAATTTTTAAGCAGTTAAAATCAGTCTTATCTGGTTTAAACAGGTTTTAATAAGTTTCAGACAGTTTTAAGTAGTTCTAAGCACTATTAACAATGTTTAGCCTTTTTAAGTTTTAACATGTTTTATCCTGTTTAACAAAATTTTCACGGATTTAACCAGTTTTAACTAGTTCTAGCAAGTTTTTACGAGATTGCGTCTATTTTATAAAGTTCTAATGAATATTAAGACGTTTTTAACAAGTTTCATCCAAACAGGTTCTAACCAGTGCTAACAAGTTTAAGCCAGTAAAACAGGTTTTAAACATTTTTATCGCGTTTTAACATATTTTGGCCAGTTTCAAACAGTTGTAACCGGTCATAACAATGTCATTATATTTTAAGGAGTTTTAAACAGTTTTAACCAGTTTATGTGAGTTTTGTCCTTTATTAACAAGTTTTATTCCGTTTTAACCCGTTATAACGAGTTTAAAAAAGGTTAAATTAGCTTTAAGAAGCTCTAACACCTTTCAAACAGTTTAAATTGGTTTGAACTAGTATTAACTAATATAATTATGTTTTAACTAATTTTAATATGTTTTAACCAGTTTAACAATTTTGTATAAGATTAAACCAGTTCTAACCAGTTTTAACCGTTTAACAAGATTTACCTGATATAACCAGTTTTAACAACTCTAACCATTTCTATCCATTTTAACATGTTTTAAACTGTTCTAAAAGGTTTTAACCAGTTTTACCCGTTCATAACCAATTTTAACTTTATTTAGCTAGTTTTAATCTGTTTTACTTATTGTTTCAAGTTCTAACTGGCTATAACGAGATAAAACCAGTTTTAACCTATTGACGAGTTTTAAGCCATTTAAATAGATATAGACATTTTTAATTAGTTTTAACAAATTTTAGCTAGTTTAAATAACTTTTAACACGTTTTAGTTAGCTTTAGACAGTTTTAGCATTTCCTAGCAAGTTTGAATTTTTTTAACCAGTTCAGACAAGTTTTTAACGTTTTTATTTTAATTTTAATTATGTATCTTAATGATTTAGGCTAGAAAATCAGTTATGCTTAGCATTCTTCCTTGCAATAGTATAACTCCTCGAGTTTAATGTATATATTTTCAACGTTTTAATACTTAACTAAAATGTGAAGCATGGCCATTATAACAGCTTTCATAATTACCTTCTTTATGTCAATTCTTAAATTCTTGATTCACTACACAATGGTCTTTAGCTAGAGAAATGAAAACTCATTTCGCTTCTCGAGTGGCCAGTGCTATAAATAATTGTGCTTAACAGAGCTTCTATGTGCGAGAGAATTCTTAGGATAGTGTCAAATATACTCTATTTTAATTCTGGGAGACTGGTTCTGTCCTTATTTTTAATAGTCGTTTTGATGACTCTTATATAAGTATTTTTCTAGCTGTGCTAATATTGTTAACTGGGTCCAGTGACTTTCACATAGCAGTGCTGAATCTTTCATTGTTTTTCTTAATAAGCACAGCATTGTCCTTGCCATTAGGTATTTGTTAGTCTATGGACTATAGTAACTTAATAAAACTGAGCGTTTGGTAGGGACAATCCTATTTAAGTCCTTATTTCCAAATTTCCATGGAAAATATGTTACGTTAGCTATGTATACTCTTGCATTACCTAATTGTTATTTAAGAGAGCTATTTGCTATATTCCCATTAATAGCGTTTAAAACCAGTTCATATAATCATCATTTTGGGTATTTATCTGTTGATTCAGTTCCATATTAGTTGTTTGCGAGGAAGCATGTAGTTGGTTCAAGTTCCTTTCTAACTTGACTATAGATATTGATTGTTTGTGTTCTCTCTTCAAAGGTCTCTCGAATAGGTCAATTTATTCTTAATCACTGGGCAATTAAGTCAAAGAAAGTAACTTCTAGCTAGTAAATATAACATTAATTGTCAAACTTTATTTTAAATAAAATAATTTGACTATCTCTATAAGTGTTTCCCTTTTTCCTAGTTCAATCCCTGAGTGCTATCATGATAATAAGTTAACACTGAACAGTAGAACATCTTGGACTTTGTGGTTATGTAAGGTTGTCCAGTTAATGATAGGTTAGATACACATTCCGTGGTCCCCCTTAAACAAAGTTATGGCTAGGGAATACTTCATGTCAACTGTGCTACTAGTGGGGCGTGTCAAATATATTAAATTTAAAACAAATTGTTCAAATATTTTCAACCAATTTCAAATTCTCAAAAATAGATAAGTAATGTGTAAGCAATGATACATTATTTTTTATTTGTAACAATAAAAACCTACTCTTGTTTGTCAAGAAAAACTATTTATAAAAAATCATTTTTAAATCTATCTTCAAGGCGATATTTCAAAAATTTTAGATTTAATATATTTGTATGGAAGAACCAACCCTTAAATTAATTTAATTTATGTAAAAAACAACAACATTGTTTTCAGTCATGTAAAATTGACCCCAAATAACAAATTTTAACAAAATCGTTAAATATGTTTTCGAAAAAATTTCAAATTTTTGAAGAAATAACCTATCAGTAAACTACTTTTTAACGAATTTCACCCAAAGATCAAGTATCCAGCGTAATTTGGAAGGTCTAAAATACAATTTATGTCCATTTTAAACAAAATTATAAGAGCCATCTTAGAAAAAAATATGAAGTTTCAAAAAATCACTCTTAATCACAGCTTGTGATTGTGGGCCAGGCCTCCACCGTGGTTCATATTCCACGTTAAACTGTAGGTCCTTCCTTTCATCTCAAAATCAACTTAACATCACAAATTAGCATAAGTGCGTATAACCCGAAAGAGTAATAAGAAGCGGTGCTAATAATAATAATAATAATAATAAATCATTCATCAGTTAACCCCCATTAGTTTGAGAGCTATGTTAAAAATAAAAAAGTGGTTTGAGGACAGACAGGCAAACATACATGGAGTTAGATATAGGTAGTTGTAAAATCCACTTTTTTGGGTCCAAGCACATAGAACATGGTAAATATTCATCATAATCTCGAGGTTAGAATTTTTAACGATTACAATATTTTTTCTTGATATAAGAAAGTAAAAACAAATGTTTGGATATAAATTATTTTATAATGAAATTTGTGACCTGGTGGTCTAGGGGTAAGGTGTCGGACTTCTGTTCTGGGGGTCCGGGGTTCTATCCTCAGTCCCGGCACAGATTTATCTGATTACCAAACCCTTCCTTCACCTCTGACAAGACATATTGTGTATGTGGGGAATGCCAGGCCTTCACCGTGGTTCGGATTCCACGTTAAACTGTAGGTCCTCCATTTCATCTCACAATCACCTTACACATTAGCATTATTGCATATAACTCAAACGAGTAGTAAGACGCGGTTCTAATAATAATAAAATATAATGAAATTAACAATTTCACTTAGTCAAATTTCGCTATCAAGTGAAAAATATGGAGAACTAAACTTCGATGCATTTTTAGTTGCAAGCGTATTATTTATTTAATACTCGACTGAAAGATGTAAGAGAAAAATCAAGACACCATTTATAAAACGTAAGTACGCAGGTAGAACCGATATTTTTGAGTTTGTTAGTAATTGTCTAAATGTAAAGTTCTATAAATTACTAATAGCTATAGCCATTGACCATATTTGGAAGACATGGCATCTTTTTTACTTTCTAATTTCATGGTGAACCTTTACGTTTTATGTGGGTATTGATAAAAAAAGTTTTACATATAAGTGTGTTAGTCTGTCCACAGCCACAGATCTGAAATAGTTTGATAGATTTTGTTCACTATTGGAATCTAAATTGTTGCGCTCATTGTTTGTATACTCTAAATCTGATATAAATCAAGACAAATTTGGTTTAAACCTGTTAAAGCCATCTGAGGATGGTTAAACCCGTTTTAAACTGGATGAAAGAGGTTATATCTGGTTAAAACCATTTAGAGATCTTGTTTGAACCAGTTAATATAGGTTAGAACTGGTTATAATATGTGAAAACTGGTTAGTACAGGTTAAAACTCGCCAAAACTATCTAAAACGGTTAAACACTGGTTAGAACTGGTTAAAAGAAATTAACTTGTTAAACTGATTAAAACTGTTTGAACAATATGAATTGGTTGGATCTGGGTAAAAATTGTTAAACCGGTTAAACTGGTCAATATTAGTTAAAACTGGCTAAATATATTTAAAGAGGTTTAAAACTATTTATAAATAATTAAAAACGGTTCAAACTTTTTTAAAAGGTTTAAACTGTATAAAATAGGTTAAAACTAGTTAAAACCATTAAATCCATTTAAAAATCCTATAACTATTTAGAACCCGTTTAAAACGGATAAAACTCTTTAAACTTATTATTATTATTATTATTAGCACCGCGTCTTACTACCCGTTCGGGCTATACGCACTTACGCTAATGTGTAGTGGTAGGGTGATTNATGTGTAGTGGTAGGGTGATTGTGAGATTAAAATGAAGGACCTACAGTTTAACGTGGAATCCGAACCACGGTGGAGGCCTGGCATTCCCCACATTTACAATATGTCTTGTCAGAGGTGAAAGAGGGGTTTGGTAATAAGATAAATCTGTGCCGGGACCGAGGATTGAACCCCGGCCGCCAGCCCAGAAGTCTGACACCTTACCCCTAGACCGCCAGGTCACCTACTCTTTAAACTTGTTAGTATTGTTTAAAACTAGATTTAATTATTTAAAGTTTGTTAAAACCAGTTCAAACTCGTTTAAAGTGTGTTAAAACCAGTTCAAACTTGTTTCAAACTTGTTTAAAGTGCTTTAAACCATTCAAAGCTGATTTAAACATGTTAAAACATAATAGAACTGATTAAAACAGTCTAAAATTAGTTAAATATGATTAAACTCGTTACAACTGGTTAAACCAGTTTAAACTATCAATAACTAATTTAAACCCGACAAAACTGCCTATAGCCGGTTAAAAATATTCATAACGGATTAAAACTGTTTAAAACTGGCAAAAACTATTTAAAACCTATTGAATTTTGTTTAAAATGGCTATAAACGGTTATAACTTGTAAAAACTGTCTGAAATAGGTTAAAACATGTTAACACTTGTTTAACTGGTCAAAACTGGTTCAAACTAGTTACAACTGTTAAAATCTGTTAAAACTGGATCAAAATGTTTAAAACCAGTTAAACCGCTTTAAAGTGATAATAGCAGGTTTAATCCGGTTAGGATTGTTTAAAACTTATTAAACTTCTTAAAACTGGTTTAAAATGGTTTAAAACTTGTCGAAACTTATTAAAACGGGCATTAGACTATAAAACTGGCTTAAAATGGTTAAAAACGATTGAAACTTGTAAAAATTAGTTAGAAATTATTAAAAACAAGAAAATAAAAAACGGTTAAAACTGGTTATAACTGTTACTAATTTGCTAAACCAGTTAAAATTGCTTAAAATTGAATATGCAGGTTAAAATTCGTTTTAAACTATATAACAGGGGCTATACATATTATAACTGGTTAATGTGGTTTAAGTTTATTAAAACTGTATAAATCTAGTTAAAACCTATTAAATCTTGTTAATCCTGGTTTAAAAAAAGTTTAAAAAATGTTAAAACTGGCTAATTCAATTTAATATTATTTAAAATAATTTAAAACTGGTTAGAAAAGTTTTAAAACTGTTAAAAATTTTCAAACTGTTTAGAAACAGTTAAATCTGGTAAAAACTTGTTTAAAATAATAAAAGCTGAATTAAAACTGGTTATAACTGCTTGAACTTTTTTATACCGAGTAAAACTCTTAATACATGTTAAAAACCTTTTAGACCTGTATATAATTGGTTAAAACCATATAGAGCTGGTTTAAACGGCATAAAACTGGGAAAGATTTTTAAAAACTCACTTAAATGTTTTAAAACTGTTTAAAACTGGTTAAAACCGATTCAAATGTTTTTCAATGGTTAAAATGGTTTAAAACTGTCCAAGACTTTTTGAAGTGCGTTAAATTTGGTTAAAACAGTTTAAAACTGATTTAACCGGGAAATAATTTTTTAAAACAGTTTAAACTAGTCAACATTTGTTAAAACTTGATTAAAACGGTCAAAACTAGTTGAGTTTGTTAAAACTGTTAAAATCTGTTTAAAATTGGTAAAGACTGGTTTAAAATAGTTAATATTGTTTTTAAATGGTTAAAATGGTTTTAAACTCGTTTAAAGTTTTAAAAACTGTTTTAAATTGGTTTATGCCAGTTAAATCTTATTTTAATTGTTTAAAATGATTTAAACAGCTCTACTAACTACTAGCTTCGACTAGGTTTTCTGAGCACATAAGCGATTTCAAGTACGATAGGAATAAATCCAAATTCTATGAACACTTAAAACAATCCGGCCATCAACCCACTCCTATGTATTAATGCATGAAACTTATTTACAGTTCTTCCAAGGGCACTACCATGAACACCGCTGAGAACATTTTCATCTAGACTGCATTACTTAACAACAGAACAGTTTTAAATGAACAGACCGAATTTGAAAACCAAACTCTTATTAACACCCACAGAAAACTTCCACAACACACAAAATTAAAATTTAATCCTGCTTGCTCTAGCCCTTCCTTCCATCGTAGTAAATGACCTGTTCGGGCCAGTGTCAGTGTCCTTTGTTATGATTTTCTTTTCTCTTCCTATGCCCTTTTCATTTTTGAATGTATCTATTCTGCCTTTATTCAATCTTATGTCTATCTATCTTTGGTTTTTGCAACGTCATATTTGGTTTAAATCTCGTACCCCCTTTTTTCATTCATCTTTTATAATCTTTGCTTTTCCAGAAAAGACTTCTTAGTTTACATTTGTACATCATCTTTGTAGTTTAATTCAATTCTATTCGATTCCTCGTGGTAAGAACTCATTTCGGGATTCATTTATGATATTTCATTTCCACAGTTATAAATGTCCAGTTCACCTGTTTTATATAAATTAATATTACATTTGTTCTTTATATTGGCTAACATTGAATATTTGCACCGCAACTTACGTTAACTCTTTTTCTCATTTTGACCTGAGGTTGGTGCCTATGCAGCGCCGAAACATGTCGGACTTTTGACAATCTCACTCCAGAGTTAAAATGAACAAGGGCATTTAAAACCTTTCAGATAAGAATATATATAAACTTTCATTTAACCTATTTATATTTTTATGATCCCACTTTTGTCAATTTAATTAATATATCTTATTACACTGTATTATCTGTTCCTCTAATAATATCTCATGTTTTTGGACACATGTTTATTAAATATTTATGGATTATTGAATTTTGGTATTATAAGTTCCTGAAATTACAAGAATAAGCAAACTTACAAAGTTTTTATAAAAGGATAGGCATCAATTCTCAAACAAACTCAATTAACTATTTTATAATTATAACTTTATTGTCTTTATCAGAATTATACACTTCATCTTTTATTTAACTCATGTCTTTAATACATGTATTTTAATATGTTCTTGTTTTTGGTTGTATATGTGTTGCTCTGACTCACATTTTTAATATGTTTTTATGATGTCAAGTATTATATTTTAACTTTTATTCAAAAAAATTCTTTTATCACAATCCTTAGACTCAATGCACAAACTCTATTCCTTATCACCATCAATGATTTTACTTAATTCTTGTTTTATTAACAATTTTGCTAAATAGTCCATATACTCTTTATGACAAGTAAACTTAATTATATAATCTTTATAATTTATATCAATAACTTACTTTTCTGTGTTATTTTTCTCTTTCAATTGATTTATATTTTTATCAATCAGAACTAATAAAAACTAGTTTAAGCTTGTAAAAATATGTGTAAGCAAGGTTGATATTGTTAAAAAAGTTTAAAACTTATTCAAAATATTTTAAACTTGTCAAAAATGTTATACAGTAGCTATATTTGATAAAATTGCTAAAAACTGGTTAAAACTGGAGCAAACTGCTTAAATCTGGTAAGTACTGGTGGAGACTGTTTTAAACCGATTTAAAACCTGATAAAAATTGTTAGAAATCCTCAAAACTGTTTAAACACGTTTTACATTCTTAAATGTGTTTAACGCTTGTTTAACCTTGTAAAAAAACATTTTAAAACCGATTAAAGCTCAATTTAAACGTTTAAAATGGGTTAGAATTGGTTTTTAACTGTTTAAATTTGTTAAAACTTGTTAGTACAGATTTAAACGTGTTTAAACTGGTTAGAACGCTTATTAATGGGATAAAACTTGTTATAAATGCTAAAATGGTTTAAAACTCAACCAAAATGGTTAAAAGACGTAATAACTTATTACGACAGGTAAAAAGTGTAAATTCTATTTAAAATGAGTTAAAGCTGTTGAAAACTATTTTAAACTGCTTTAAACAAGTTAAAACATGTTAGAACTTGTTAAAACCGTTTTAGATATGTTAAACTGTTAAAACTATTTGGGACTGGTTAAAGTTAGTCAAAGCTTTTTAAAACTGGTTAAAACAGGTTAAAATTGTTTAGAACTTCATTAAAACACTAAATCTGGTTAAAAACTCGATCAAACTATTTAAAATTTGTCATAATTCCTAAACACAGGTTAAAACATGTTAGAACTATTTAAAACTTATTAAAACTCATTTAAATTTTTTTTAAACTAGTTAAAACTGATTGAAACAGTTTAAACCGGTAAACTGGTAATAGCTGTTTAAAACTGATTGAAACAGTTTAAACCGGTAAACTGGTAATAGCTGTTTAAAACTGGTTGAAATACTATTTAACTTTTTAAAACTAGTTAAAATGCTTAAAACGGGTTAAATGTGTTTAAAACCAGTAGAAACTGGTTTAAACTATTTAAAACTATTTTAAAGTAGTTAAGACAGGTTTAAAGTTATTAAAACTCGTTTAAATTGATTTAAGCTAGTAAAATCTAATCTAAACTGTTTGAAATGATTGAAACTGATGAAAAGCAGTAGAAATTTTCTAAAACTCGATTGATATGGTTAAAAACTGTTAAAACTGATTTAAACTAGTCAAAACATTTATAAGGTAAAACTGGTTAAAGCTGGATAAAACCAGTAAATCTGTTAAGGTTTGGTTGAGACTGTTTTAAAATTCGTTAAAACAGGTTAGAACTTTTAAAAATTCGTTAAACTGGCTAAATCCCATTAAAAATATTTTTAAATTTAATATAATTCAATCAAACTTATTAAAAAGCTTGTAATGCGTTCAAAAACCGCTTAAAACTTGTCCAAACTGATTAAAACTCGTTAAAACTGGATGAAACATGTTTAAACGGGTTAAAACAAGTTAAACCTGTACATAGCTGGAAATTTAATAAAACATGCTAAAACTGGTTAAAAACCTTAAACCTGGGTAAAAGTGGTTATAACTGGTAACACTGATTATGATTCAATTAAAGCTTTTAAAATTGGTTAAAATTTGTTAAAACCAGTTATTACTCATCAAAAGTATTTTAAACCTTTTAAAATTTGTTAAACTGGTTAAAACTAGTTAAATCTGCTTGAAAATTGTTAAAGATCAACTTTACCCTTAAAAGTGTTAAAATCTGTTAAAACTGGTCAAAAACGCTTACAACGTGTTGAAATTGGTTTATCACTTAAATAAAGAGTTTATAACCCTTTAAAGTATTATAAGAAAATTAAATCTGGTTAAAAATTGTTAAAACTTGTTGAGACGGGTTAAATCAATTCTAAATTGCTTAAAACTATATCAATAAGGTTTAAACGGGTTAAAACTGTTTAAAACTGGTTAAATTTGTTTAAAACCAGATAAAAGAGTTATAATTTTGTTAAAAGTCGATAAAACTTTATAAACCGGGTAACATGGTTAAAATCAGTAAAACTGCTTGAAATTAGTTATAACTGGCTCAATATATTAAAACTAGGGCAAATGGTTTAAACTGGTTAGAACTAATTTAAACCCATTAAAACTGGTTAAAACTGTTTGAACTGGATAAAACTGTTTAAAAAGTTTAAACTGGTTACTATTTTTTAAGGTTGATTAAACTGGTTACTACTGTTAAAACTGGTTAAAGGGAATAAAACTAGTGTTAATTGTTTAAAATATTTAAAAACTTGTTAAAACTGTTTAAAAGATGTTTAAACTAAGTATAAATGGTTAAAACTGGTTAGATATTTCTAGCAATAGTTAAATACAATTATCACATGTTAAAACCATCTTGAAACTTATAAAATGGGTTAAAATTGGTTTAAACTGGTAATAACTTGTTAAAACCAGAAATTTTTTTTAAACTGGCTAAAACTTTTTAAAACATGTTAAAACTATTTAAAATTGGTCTAAAATCAATAACACTCGTTACTACCTTTTAAAGTAAGATAAAACCAATTAATGCCTGTTGAAATTGTTTTAAACTCGTGTGTAGACGTTTAAAACTGGTTAAAGAGTTGGTTAAACCTAAAACAAACTGGTATAAACGTTTTGAAATTTCCTAAAATGTTTCAAAACCGGTTAAAACTTATTTAAACTCGTTAAAACCAGTTGAAACTGTTTAAAATCTGTTTATGATGTCTATAACTGGTTAAAACTCAATTAAATTGGTTTAAATACTTTAAAAATGGTATATACTTTTTAAAACTTTCTTAATGTGTTTTAAAACTGTTAAAACTCGTTTAAACTGATTTATGCTATTTAAATCTAGTTTAAAGTAGTTAAAAGTTATTTTAGCTTGTTAAAACCGGTTTAAATAGTTCAAATTGGCTCAATGTGGCTTATAGAAAACTGGATCAAGCTTTTTAAATCTAGTTTAAACTAGATTAAATTGTTTTAAACTGGTTTGAAATTTAAGATCTGTTTATGCTTTTTAAAACAGGTTTAAACACGTTAAATCTGGTTAAATTTTCGTCAATTCCATTAGAACTTATTAAAACCAGTTAAAGCTTGATAAAAAATGTAAATCTCGATTAAACATTTTAAAACTAATTAAAATTTCTTAAGACTGATTGATTCTGTTTTAAAACTCATTAAAACTGGCTTAAATCAGTGGAAGCTGGTTAAAGGTTTTAAAAACTCTAATTAACTGATTAAAACTGGTTAGAGCCGTTCAAAATTGATTAAAAATGTTAAAATTGGTTATAGCTTGTTAAACCTGTTTAAAACTGATTAAAATTAGTTAGAGCTCGATTATACTGGTTAAAACTTGTTAAATCTGGTAAAAACTAGTTAAATCTGTTTAAAATTGGTCAAAACTCGATCAAACTTGTTAAAACTTGTTATATCTGGTTAAGGCTGTATAAAACTTTTTAAAATCCTTTTAAATCGGTTAAATATCAATAAAAACTATTGAAACTGATTGAAACCTATTTAAACCTTTTAAAACTGGTTAATACGTGATAAAACTGGTCAAAACCAGTGGATATTGATCAAGACTCGATTATACTATTTAAAATTGTTTAAATATTGTTAAAACTGGTCAAAACTTTTGAAACTTGATAAACAGTTATAACTGGCTAAATATGATTATAAAAAGATTTAAAACTGGTAAACATCAGTTAAAACTGGTTTTAACTGATTGATAAAATTAGTTAAAACCCGATCAAACTGGTTTGTACTAATTAAAATAATTAAAACCAGTTTAAATTATTTAAACTTGTTAAAATTTGTTATAAACTGTTTAAAACTATCTGAGACTGATTAATAGCTATTAAAACTGATTAAAACTTGTTAAAACTGCTTAAAACTAGAATTAACTGGTTAAAACTAGTTAAAATAATTAAAACAGTTCTAAACTGGTTAAAGCTCGTTTAAAGTGGTTTACAAAAATTAAAACTGGTTTAAACAAGTTACATCTAATTTAAACTGTTTAAAAATTATTTAACATACTTTAAACTTTTAAAAAAAACTATTTTAAATTGGTAAAAATTTTATAAAACCTTATTGATATGTTTAGAAACATTTAAAACTTATTTAAACTCGTTTGAACTACTCAAAACAGGTATAAAATAGTTAAAACAGGTGAAAACCGATAATAACTGGTTAGAACTTGTTAAAACGCATTAAAACTTGCTAGACTACTTAGAAATGGTTAAATCTCATTAAAACCTTTTAAAATTGGTCAAAGCCGTTTAAAATTAATTAGAACTGGTTAAAACAGTTTAACATTCGTTAAAACTAGTCTGAGCTGTTAAAACTGGTTAAATTAGTTAATACCCATTACAACCTTTTAAAAATTGTTAAAACTGATTCAAACTTGTTAAAAGGGGCTTAAACTGGTTGATAATTTTTAAAACTTGTTTAAACTTGCTTAAGCTAGTTAATTCTAATTTAAATTGTTTAAAATGTCTTAAACCTTTTTAAACTGGTAAAAACTAGTTTAAACTGTTTAAAATTTATTAAAAAGCTCTATTGATATGTTTAAAACGTTTAAAACGTTTATAACTGATTTAATCTAGTTTAAACAAGTCAAAACTGCTACAAACCATTTAAAACTGGTTTTAAGTGGTGTAAAGTGATTTAAAGTGGTGTAAACTGATTAAAACCTGACCAAATCGGTCAAAACTTGCTATAACTGTTTAAAATGGGTTAAGCTGCTTAAAAATGTTTAAATCCGCTTATAATTGTTTAAAACTCCATTAAAATGGTTAAAACCGGTTAACACTTGTTATTACAGGTTTTTTTCTGCTTAGAATTGATTTAAACTGGTTAAAACATGTTTAAACTGGTTAAAACCGTTTAAACTGGTCAAAACTGGTTAACTAAAGTTTATTAGTCGTGAATTTATTGGGCCGACCCTCCGCTGGCATGTCATCAAGTGATTCGAAGTAAATTTCATACATTTATTCAAAATGTCGTTCATTCAAACTGAAATTATGCTAAGTAAATACATATTGTTGGAAGTGGCTTATGGGAATGTTATTCAGAGAATGTTAAGTTATGTGTTAATTATTTTTGTGAAATGTTAAGGTCCTTTAACCCATTACACCGGGATTAATGCATCAATTTAATCTAGAAGAGAATAGCATATTTTTAAAGAACTAGAACCTGTTTCGTGGCTTATAATATTACCAAGGTGATCCGATTGTTTAAACTGTACTTTTTAATTATTTTTTATCGCTCAGTGGAACACTCATTGTCCAATTATAAGTTTAATCTAATTCTAATGTGATGTATTCTGATGAGAGCCAAGGTATTATTACTCAAAGGGGGAACTAAGGGATACATAATAACACAGGTACCATTTTGACAACTATTATGTATGCAAAAGTTAGTGAAATATATTACACCGATATTTTTTTATTACAAACTTTGCTAAAAATATTAAACGTAATACTTTAATCAATAAGGTAATAAGATAAAATAATTGTATTGAAATCTGTGCACAACCGTTAATCACCTTATAAAATACACATGGTTTTACTTTTTAATAAGCAATTAATTTTTGTCAGAAGTAATACTAATAATAATAATAATAATAATAATAATCCCTCAAATGTTTTTATAATAACGAATATACGAGTAATCTCTGTGAAATTGGCCGTAAATAAAATATGTAATTTTTAGTGATGTCAAGGACATATTTTTAGGAGCATCACATTGTGTAGAATGTTTGATTGTTAAATAAATTGTACGAAACTCCGCACATACTTTCGCGCTCATAATTTATAAATGGAGATATTTACTCAAAAGTTGTAATTTATGTGAAATGAAATAATATTCACTAGCAAACCCAAGCCTATATTGCACTATACCAATTTAAAACATTTTTTGAGTCCTGGTTTTAAATTTTATAGTTTTATTTTTAAAGAATTAATGTCCTCATTTGCATGTTTGGACCGATAAAAAAAAGATCAATATTGGGTCCACAAGAGTCAACATTTCGTATAAAAATTTCGACTTCCAGTTAACATTTTCGACATTTTATAAGGTGTTGCACATCTAGTATAATATTATACTTGACCAAAAAAAAAATATATATATATATGTTGGGTCCACAAGGCAACACTTCGTATAAATTCCAACTTCCGGTTAAAATTGTCTACATTTTATTAGGGTTTGCACATCTTAATATGGTTATTGCATTTTTATTAAATTTCTAATTTGTTAATTTAAATCAATAAATAAAGTAAATATTGATTATCGAGTATAAAATGACAGAGCGAGATCATTGCTATACAAGCATTTTTCCTTAGAGTTTAAATAAAAAAGAGCACAAACTTTTTGAGAAACTTATTTATCTACTTACTCTACGGAATTATAGAATTATTGCGTTAAAACTTAAGTAGTATTTCTGTAGAATTAAAGCTCACAAATTTGTATCTAGATATTTTCTGATACTTCCGAAACTATTGGTTTTATAAATACATAATTATTTCAAATAAAATTTTATTTTTATTTTTAATAGTACCACAATTTTGCAATGATAAGTTAATTAGTATATCAAATAATTGCCGAGATAAGGAAAACTCCACTTCTGTGAAGTAACCTAAAAGTAATTTTCATGGTAAAATGAAATAGCCATTTTGTTTAGATTTTATCAACGCCTAGCTAGGAATTTTAATCAAAATCGTTAAAGCCGATTTTGAGAAAATTGAGTTTTTACCTTTTATGCCCTTTATTAACAACTTTTAATTTTAAGGTTAAGCAGACACACAGACAGAAGGCATTACAAAAACAACTTTTTATGGTTCTGGGGGTCATTAAACGTCGAAATCCATCATCAACATCTCAGGTGAGATTTTTTTGATGGTCGCAATGCTTTACCTTAGTGTTCGAAAAGTTATATATATATATATATATTTTATGCGTTTAGATTGAAAATTATTGATTTTATAGAATGATGTTTCAAATAAAATATTTTCATTATAAATAGACCTACATATTCTCAATAACAAGTAATTTCAATTCTCAAAGAGTTAAGGTGATATGATAAAAAAAATAGAATCCACTCATCAGACCGGAACCCTTAAATTCATTTTGCCGAAATTATGAGAGTAGCAATTTTTTTTATAGTTTTGATTGATGCTCTGAAATGAAATTTAACGAAAATTGTTAGAACCGATTTTGAGAAAATCTTTTTTTTTGTTTTCACCCTTCAGTAAACAACCCTTAATTTTAAGGTTAGATATCAATTTCCAAAACCCCTCGTCGGGGAAACAGTATAAAAACCCTAGATACCAAGCTTTATCCAGATCGGTTAAATAGTTTAGGCTATACTCCGAGGTACAGACAGATAAGCAGATAGAAATTTAAAATGTAATTAAACGTTGAAATTCATCAAAATCCCTATAGTGAGAAAGTAAAAACATTATAAAGCATTGTTTTATATTTTGCTGTATTACAAAATTACTGATTACCTACGTTCACATCATTACTCTATTATTTATTTTATTACAAAATTTCATTCATTCATACTTTCTTGGTCAACCGTTTTGCTGCAGTTTTACTTACCTTATTGTTGAATAAAGACATTTCCTCCTTGCGTTACATCTTTACTGTCGTATGTCTATGTATAATAGTGACCGCACGTGAATAACAATCACAGCCAACCAAAGCAACGTGACAAAACTTTCAAATACGTGGTAGATCTTCCGAGAACTATGCAATGTAAGCTTACTTTGGCAATGAGCCAGACGTAAGGCATTACGAGTAGCACCGTTGCGTATTCACAACATTCCTGCATGGAACTAGTTAAAACTTCCGTATCTCCAAAAATATACTTTTCTTATGTTTTATACCATACTACGCATCAGTAACTAATTGATGAATACTGTATTTCGAGGAAATCCAACGTAGTTAGCTTTAATCTTTTATTTTAAATTACAGCTGTTGCAAAAATGCAACAGCGCCAGTCACAAAAGGTTAATGTGAGGCTCATCTAGTTTTGTTTGCTGGTGACGGTGAGTTCCTTACAATGTTTACTGAGGGTGATTTTCTTAAAACAATTTCCCGCTCTCCCTCTTCATATTTGGGTACATGTTCTCTAATTTTACCTTTCTCATCCCGGTCCCATTAGCGCAATTAAAATATGTGTAGCGTGAATGAGTATTAAGATGTAATGTGATTAATAAATAAACCAATTTCAGTCTCCATAGTACTCGTTCCGGTGGGCAAGTGGACTAAACATCAAGCTCATATAAACTGGTTTGCCGATGACGGGAAGGTCTGGCGGGGTTTTCCAGAGTGGTTAGCCCACTCTCACTTAATTCAATGAGGGTACATTTCCTCTAAAACTCTACCTAACTTCAGTCAGATTCATAAAACCTGTAAGGTTAGTGAGATGCGGAGTTAAACAGAACTATCCGTAATACCTATTTGTTATTTTGTTTTATTAGCACCACGTCTTAGGCCCGTATGCAAGGACGATGCTGAGCACAGCCAGAGTACGGGCTGAGCATGAGCTTCGTGCTAGGACGATCGATCACGCAATATCTTGAGTCTCGCCAGAGCCTGGTCTCGGGCT
>CABFVX010009011.1:0-20565 GCA_902151425.1 Timema shepardi | reverse complement strand
CTTCGATTCGACTTCGAGAATATTCTTGAATATTCGCTTCGACTTCGCTTCGAACTGAAAAAACTGGCTTCGCACACCCCTACTTTGCAAGTTTAATTTTATTAACTAACATTATTTTTTAAGTGTGCAAAAAATGTAATTTGTGTGATTTTTCCAGTTTCTATAAAACTATTTTGAGGACTTTTTATTTGAGAATAATTTTTAAACCAAAAAGTTAAATAATCATTTACCATAATAGGTTGTTAGTTTGGGTGATTGCGAAACTGGCAAGATTAACTTCATGCGTCTATAAAAAGGTGAACATAACACAGCAAGGTAACGACAATGGCGGGCTAGTTTTACTAATAGAAATAAACAAACAAGCGTGTCTTTTACCTTTGTTCATCTGTAGTGACCGTTTGAAAACAGAGAAATGGTTGGTATGACACGTAACGAAAACAGCAGATGTGCTGCTATCTGTTGTCGCAATAGCAAATGGTTCAGGACAGTTTGTAATTTACTGATTATTATATTTTAACATTTTCCCAAATGGTAGACACCACGAATCAATCAAACCTAACCTAATCCTCGACCGTTTGCCATCGTAAGATGAGCAGGATCTGTTCATGTTGAATGACTTAGGGATGAGGACGGTTGAAATTCCGAGGAAGTGTAGATGGATTTGCATGGAGGGAGAGTGGAAATGCACCACACCTGACCAAGATTAAAACCCCAATCTCCTTGTTATCGACAGTCTAGTCCAGTGGTCACCAAATGTCCCTCGAAGAGATAGCGACAAACAGAAGAGAGGATGCTATCTCGGTAGTGGGCGGGTGGCAGACATGGAAGGCCAGCAATAATAAATAACTAAAATAACTAAAAGGAAAGAAAATCATGTTTTTGCATTAATGTAGTCCTACAGGGCTCGAACTTGAGTCACTGTTTAAGTTTTGCTGGACCATGGAAGTTGTCGAGTTTTAAAACGGACGTCCATCAAAAATAATTGGGGACCCCTGGTCTAGTCTAACAAGAGAATGAAACCTTAAACTATGCGGCCAACAGAGCGAGTGCGTTCACAAACTTAGTTTACTTGGATGACAGCTCAAAAAGTGACTAGAAATAGTCCCTAATGTATCCTTACGCCCACAGCTGACACGTCACTTTGGCTGACTGTAATGAAAACAGGTGGTAATATATGAATGTGATAGTTAGCCACAGTAATTTAGGCCAATATTATTAAGATATTTATTTGAGGTCAAACACAAAGTTTATTTATAGTTTTATTTACTTAAAAAATTATTATTCACATCACGTTCACAAAAAGTCTAATTATTATTAGCAACACATTTTACTACCCGTTCGGGTTATACCCACGCTAATGTGTAGTGGTAGGGTGATTGTGAGATGAAATGGAGGACCTACAGTTTAACGTGGAATCCGAACCACGGTGGAGGCCTGGCATTCCCCACATTCACAAGATGTCTTGTCAGAGGTGAAGGAAGGGTTTGGTAATCAGATAAATCTGTACCAGGAGCAAGGATTGAACCCCGGACCCCTGCACGGAAGTCTGAAACCTTACCCCTAGACCGCCAGGACACCCAAGAGTTCTAGTGAACATAGCTTCAAAATGGCAACCGACGAATTTAAACCATGTGATAGAACGTGACGGAAACAAGTTCTTTACAATGATGCACCCACAGTGGATACAAATATTTTATTCAGTTAGATATTATTACAAGTATTCTCTCTTTACCAAGTAAATACAATACCTGTAATAAAAGGTATTAATGAGTGTGTGTGTGTGTAAATAAATAAAAACCTACTCATCAAATTAAACTTGTTACCTGATTCAAATTTGATGCTGTCCATTATCTTTGATGTAGCGATATCAAGTTGAATTGTGTCGTTGACCCTGATTACAGGATCGGGGTATCGGATGGTTCTACCATCATGGGTGACCAAAAATGGGATTCCCTTGGGGCCAGTTTGGACCCTCTTCACTTTGCACAACTTGTACTGCAAAAAATAAAATAAAGCAATAATACTATCCATGTTGATATGGTATGAGGTGTCCTCGTTGATCAGTGATCAGTTTTGTCAACATTCTGCAAGGTTTGTTGTACTCATATCAACATAATGTTGGTTTAATATTTGTGTGATCGGGTGTGTAACCTGCTCAATCTAAATGCACAAGTGTAGTTTTATGTATTTTATTTTTGTAAAATATTTAACGACAGAGATTACACGATTCATCTGCATGATGGACTTTGTTACAAATTACTTAATTGCATACATTTCTGTACAACATGAAAATACGTCCACCTGTATCAAGATTCGCTGTCACTGACACTTAGTACTCAAACTGAAGGTTGGTGTAATCAAGAATGAACTGACGGTTTTGTCAAGTTATGAAAACAATCGTACCTTGGCCTCTTCTGCGGTGATTCTATGAATCGTAAATCTGCCTTTCACGTCATAGATCAGCCGGAAAAATTCACCAGTTTTCTCGATTGTTATACCATCTGAAAGTTACATTGAAACATATTTATATGACTGGTAATTATTGTCATTCGATGTGTTTTGTCTCCACCCACAAATTACAAACAGAAGACAACATTTTGTGTTCATTTGGTTATTAATTGAGGGTGAGCTTTGCCTCACCTGCGCTAAGTGTTTGTTAATCGAGCGGTTATTGAAAATAAATACAGGCGTAGCAGATGATACAAATTTACACATTTAAATGAGAACCAATAAATAGGTTCAATATAAAAAGCACTATGAAATGTAGGTATATTTGTAGGAAAGCCGCCCACTAAATGAATTATTACTGCACATTAAATATGAATTTTAAATGAACCTCCATTAATTAATTCTAAGTTTGCTCCTAGAGTGAAAGAGAATTCAAATAGGTAATTTATTTACTTTGTGTTGCTGAAATATCAACAAGCTTGCCAGCTGAATCAATGTTAGCCAACTTAGCGAGGGCGTATGGATACAGATTAAATCAGGGTCTATTTCATGTAACAGTACACGACAACCACCCATGTGTCGTAACGAATCTAGTGAGCCCCTCGACAAATACATTGATCTCTGCACACTCATCTTTGGCATAAATTAGGTCCGTCTATCAAGAATGTAGGTCCTCACTCTCTTATTCTGTCTTTATATAGTTTTAGTTGTTGGCTAAAATGTCCAGCAGAGCGGGTTTGAGGGATAGGGCCAACTTTAGAATGCCCCCAAAATTCTTCCTCTTTCCGCAATCTCCTCCAGAGATGAAGCAAACCCAACGCAAATTCACGCCTTTCAACGACGGCCATAATCTTGTCAGTGCGTGCAAGCCTGCGCTTAATCTATGCCAATCATCACCATTCGTCGACAGGAAATTAGAATTAAATTTAATCATAGCCGAAGAAACTGTTGGAATTAAGTGTGTAGGAAAAAGACTGCAAGAAAGAGATAGAAAGAGCAGGCAACAGAAAGTGTTTAAGTGAAAGGAGAATAACGGAGGAGATTAGAAGGTGGAAGATAAACTGAGCTGGAAACAGTTGATGATGATGATATGATGATAACTTTTAAACACAAATACAAAGTTAGATATTTAGCTATGCTTATTAACCATATGATTTATTAAATATTTGTAGCTATGGGCTGGATATGAGAGCAGAATATAGAGGAAATGTACCTTCATTTGGGTGGATGCATGGCCTGGGTTCAAAGCCCAACCCCACCAATGTGGGTATTTACACCCCATTAAGTAGACCATTACAATGGAATAGACTAAATATATTACTATGGTAGTAATTAGAATGGAAACAAAAGAACGTCACTTACCCATGAAACCCGCGGGATAGTTTGGGTCCGTTCTTACTTTGCCGTCGACTTTGACCAAACGCTGTTTTACTATTTTCTTCACTTCACAGTTGGTTAAGGCATATTTGAGCCTGTTGCGGAGGAATATAACCAAAGGCAACGACTCGCGCAACTTGTGGGGCCCTGTACTTGGTCTGGGGGCATACACCCCTCCCAACTTATCCAACATCCATGCCTTGGGGGCATGGAGACGTTTCAAGTGCTTCTTTGGACCACGCGCCTGAAATAAACACCACATGATTGTGTTGGTACGCCTGCCTGTAGACCGTACCGGTTAATTGATGTCCAAACACCTCCATCCCAGACAATAAATTACTGTGTCCAGGTACAACAGAATAAGTTGATTTGTAATATTATTAAAGAATGTAACATTCTTTTAATCACATTACATCTCAATTATTTCTATTACAAAATTACCCTTTTTATCAATCTTGCAGTATCTCGGGGACTATTTTAATTCATGTCGTGTTCTATCCTATACTATTCATAGTTTTTACCGGCAGCCAGTACCGGACCCCCCAGACTTCCGTCGTCAGGAGTTGTCTCCTCCTTTGGAGAGTGCTCGACACTCATATCAGAGAATTAAGACTGAATCTCGCTACGTTAGGGGTTTTGACCTAAGTTTCCCAGTGAAGACCTCATGGAGGTGATCTGACCATCTCCCCAGAAGGTACTCGCTTATTGTGGCGAGTAACCCTCGTCACTCTCACACAAAGGACCTAGCCCAGAGAGGGTGAGAATGCATCACAAACCCCACCAGTAGTTTGTTTAAAAAGACCTTCAATCCAATTTTAATATGAATATAAACATATTTGATTGCTGTTGACAACAATAACAGTATTTTATTATTTCAAAGGTATCGATATCAACTATCAAACATGACTCGACAGACAAACAAGTAAAAGTAGGCCTACCTCTAACTTAGTAAATTTTTCTAGCTGTCAGATAAAACATTAATGATTAAAACAGCACTTGCTTATTTATACATCCCGTCAAACTTTATCTAAATTGCAAATAAACGTGGACCAACTTAGCGGACTCAAGTTTGTGTAATAGAACAATATTGTCTGGAAAATACCTTCACTATCAATGTTTATGAAAAATAATATTCCCATGACAGACATAAAAGCCACTAAGTGTTGTGGAAAATTAATATCATAATGTGTGGTACGTAAATTCTGAACCAGTTAATACTTTCATTAACCAAGCATGATCATTTAAGTCAACAAAAATATTAAAAACAGCAACATTATAAGGCAAGAGAAAAATGGCATTTGCTTTATTGATGTTATGAAATGTTAACTGAAAATTGGCAATTTGTTGGATCTGGAATGTTTGTCTTGACTTGTCATTAAAACAGCATACATCCACGTCTCTAACATTATATTTAAATTATTATTTTTTAATTAAAGAATAAAAAGTTACGTACCATATAAGTACCAAGAGAACAATTGAGTAATGTAAATTTATAGAAAATATTTTAATTATAATTATAATAGTTTATTTTATATGTAATTTTAAATACAATAATTATAATATTTCCATACTTAGATGCAGGATGAAATAGATACAAATAAATAATAATCCGACTAAACTTACCATGCTTTTCAAGTCCTATATTAAACTTAACAGAAAAAATTAGAGAATGTCCACAGTTTAACCACCAGTACAACTCTAAAGTTCCTTAATTTAGTTTGGAACACAGATTCTGACTATAACAAGCTCAAGACGTTTGTATAGCAGCCATTATGGTTTGAATATAAAAATTCCTGTATATGTCAGCAAATCATACGTTAATACTTAAAGTTTACAATTTAAAAATAAACTTATGAGAGGGTTTGACAATAAACCTTGTAAATATTAATATCATGGTTTATTGTGGATTATTTTAGTGCTTTTTGTTGGTTTTAGTTAGTTTGTCAAAGAAAATTGACATTAAACTTTGTAAATATTAATATCATGGCTTGATGTGGATTATTTTAGTGCTTTTTGTTGGTTTAAATTAGTGCTGTGTATCTTGGAAATGGGACGTAATAGAGAGAATTTGATTTTTCCATTGAATTCAGCACCTGAAAATTAGTTATATTCACCCATTTACAAACCAGTTACAGAAAAAAAAATCAATTTGTTAACCAGTGTTATTTATAGCTGATAGTAGTGTGATTTTTTTTTGTAACTGCGATGAGATTTTACAGAATTTTTTTCACCTCATGTCATTCCACTCGGATAGTTATAAAGATGGCCACCCTCGTGTTGAAATGTATCGAAGATGTCGTGGATATGGAGATAAATGAGCTAGAAATTAATAAAAATCGATCGCATGAAGTAAATAGAAGAAATTTTACCCATAAATGGACTCTCAGGCACGAAGAATTAGGTGCATCTACTAATTTAACCACTCAATCTATTTTAGCCTTAGCTTTCAACGTTCTGCCCCCATTTTGGAATAGTACTCGTATTCGAGCTGGCTTGAAAAAGTTTAGCACGGTCCGACTCCATTCGGTTAGAATCACATGTCTACACAAACTGGATAACTTAGTGATCGAGTGAGCAATAGTGTGTGTGCTCGGTGCACGCATACTCGTATTGCGTCATCAAGATTTAAGGACTACGTATCATGACTCTGTACACATACCATTTTGTTAGTGTGGTGTCCATATTTTATGGACCACTACACAGCTTACGGATAAGGAGTCTGTAGATGGAGCTTGAGGAGAAGTCAATTTGGACTGCCGAGGACTACAAATTACATTTCATTTCAGGTCCGTGTAATATCGCTCGAGGCAAAAGGAATGGCAAGTGGCAACCGACATTTGAAACTAAATTATCTCTATGGGGTATGATTGAATAGAACACGAGGATGACACTAGGATAGCAAATGTTTGTATGGTGTGTCTTCCACCCTTTCTCGCCTAAAGCCTTCATTTAGTACTGGAGTCTTTGTTCAGAGTTCACACAGTCATAAATATTTTACTCATATATTAATTTTTGTTTACAATTTATTTTATTTTATCCATAGAATCAATTTTAATATCTATTAAAAATGGATCTTTCTGTACAAAGTGAAAATTTATTTTTAAAGTAAATTATAATTCGAACAAACAATTTGACACTATTTAAAAACATTTTTTTGATTCCGAGCTTCGCTTATTTCAAAATTTTTCTGTCTTCTTCGATTACAGTGACAATGCTATTTAAAACTAATATTCCCTACTCGACTTTTGTTTTTATTAATTGCTCAAATTTCTCTCTTGATTATTTTTAATATTGTTAACACTTTACTTAGACTTGTATTTATAGTACTTTTATCAATTACTGTGATCATGCTTCGACCCGCTCTATATTTAATTTATATGCACTATGTCAGAAATTCACACTTGTTCAATGGAAGCCTGCTTCTGATGTTCGAAGATAAATCCTGGCTCGGCGTTTTCTCGCTATCCAACTGACTTCTTAAGGCGATATTTAAGTATATTACTATTTTCTAGCCGTTGGGTCTAGTACAGCTAATAGTTTGGCTCATTCGCTTACACAATCATTTCCAATGTGTGCCGAGTCAGCATAGTGAATATTCGCCTCTCTGTGTTAAATAGTAGAACGTGGAATCTATTATTTTACTTATTTAACGTAAAAAAAAAGTACCAAATACTCTGAAGGAAACTATCTTGGTTCTTTCCCTTGGTTTGTCTCATCCACCAAAAAGGGGCACCAAAACAAAAGATTAAGAGATTAAGTAAAAATTACACAGTGACTGATTTACTGGGAAGATTGAAAAGATAGATCAGCAAATCTCCCACACAGTGCAGATAGGAACACCCTTACTAGACATAGTAGTTAATAGGGCGCTACTAATAAAACCCAGGGAAAGGGGCTAGATTACCCTGTGGATTACAACAAAATGGAGGGAGGTCTAATATCTGCCAAGATAGAAGAACCATCAATAATCAGAGGAAAATGTAATAATTGAGTAATTTAGATAAGAATAATTTAGTAGTATATAAAGATTTTAGGAACAAAGCTACAAATACAAAGTTATGCAAAGGAATGTGATAAAATAAACAATAATAGATTATTTTTAATGTTCAAAGTGACATTTTAAGTATTATCATACATTCACGCTTACGGGGCAGGGCCTAAGAGAACACAAGTATTACACATTGTAATCCACTGGGATCTACTTTAGAAGAACAAGTAATGCACACTACTCTAAGGTAACAAAATAAACCAAAACTCCTACAAAGTATGATCCTCCACCTTTTGTAACTAAAGTGAACCTAAGAGGACATTTTCCTAAATAAAGGTGGTGAAGGGTGCACAAACATAAAAGATTTACCATCTCTTCTCATTACAACATACCCTCCTCCCCTTATAAATAATTCGGAATAAACATGAGCACCACCCCCCTTCCCAGGAATCATAGATACAATAACTAATAGAAAACACGTTATGTTGAGACCTCCCCCCCTAAAAATTCATTACCACTACACAAGCCGAAGAAAAAGCAAAAAAGACTTATCGAGTTCACATTATTAATTAACAAACCGAATTTCCTTACTTGTCATCACTATCCAAAGAATCAAGTTAAGTGTGAATCCTACACGATTAAAAAAAAAAAAGGAACAAGCCCTTTGGGTGAAAGACAAACCACCTATTAAGTACTTGGTCAGTCGGGAAGCGTCGCCTTTTTGGCAATAGTCCCCCAAAAAAGGTACCACACCACCTACAGGCAGTAAACCGTTATTGTAGGAACATAATCCTAATATGAATAGAAAGTAATATAATTAAACAATGACATGTCCAAATGGGAAAGTTTTGGACAAATAAAAAAGGAAGTTAGTTAATCAAAGTTATCACACAAAATAATGTAGCCAAAATTAAGTTCCGATAGTTACAAAAAACAACGTTTGTCTCGCTACCTATCGATGATCTCACAAACCGCCCAACCCAAGCCCCTAGATTTCGCTGATCTCACGTGGCAAATGTCTGTACTGCTTGGACTCCGCCAACCAGTACGCGAGATCCAGTATAGGCCATGTGCGTCAGTACTGATGGCACGACTCGTGATGACTTCGTAAGTTCTTGTAGGGAAAATCTGAGTGGCATCGAAAATCTTTAAACATAACTCATCGTTTCTTAAACTACTTGGACAATCACAGTAGTTTTTTCAGAATTTTTTATAGAGCCCTAAAATACATAATGTTATTAAAATTGCCATATTATAATTGATTTGCTTTAAAAAAATTGATTTCTAATGAAAGAACTATGAGGTTCTTAGTGCAGGCAAACAAACTTGTTACAACCTTAAAGAGTACAGGAAGCGAGCTTAAATAACAGCCAAGGAGTCACAAGAGAAAATAGATTTTAGTATACAAACATAGCTTAAATTGAACCAATTTGACGTCTGGCGTAAAAGGTAATATTTCAGACGTTTATTAAAAAAAATTATCGGCAACCAATTTACAATAAATACGTAGCCTAAGAAAAACCATCGAAGGTTAAGATTCTAAGTCCCAGATTATATATCTAGTTCATTTCTTCAAATACCAATAACAGATAAGTAACTCATACCTATAAGGTAGAAGAACTTGAATTAAAGGTATGTAAGACCTATCTTCAACAATTCACAAGAATGTTTCAATACAAGTAAATCTAAAATTAAACTGCATACAATCCCCTTATTCTTTTTATATATTAAGGTGGTAAGCATCGACCTATAGGTACCAACTATAAATATAAAAATGAATGCGGTAATAGCCTACACCCCTAATAAAGTAGAATATTTAAATTTAATAATAGCTATATAATCATAAACAACGTGAAAGCAAACTTATGGTTAGATTGGATGAAAATTTAATTTACTCTAGATAATACTAGACGTAAGGCATATTGCAAAATAACAAGATAAAATAATTTAATGTAAACGCATATATATATATATATATATATATATATATTTCAACAATGTGCCATTAAAGCATATGTATAAAAAAAAGCTAAAAAAATTAAATGTATTTATATATATATATACCTTTCAAGCATATACAAGTTATCGTACTAACACCCTAGAAATTTGCCAAAAATTACTGAAGTTAATGAACAGTGCAACTAAATAAGGGCAAGAGCTCACCTCAAAAATAATAAATCCTAATCCAAATCATGGTTCCTGAAGAACTTAATCATTACTAATCCGGGGTATATCCACGTTTTAACCCCCCCCCCCTTAAATAATAATTGGAAAACAAGATTATTTTAAAGTTAACTTTAAACAGTAATTTTGAAAAGAGTACCCCCCTTCCCCCATAATTTTATCAGAATAGAATTTGAATAATATAGCCCAACCTAAGCTTAAATCGGCGCCCTCGCCTTTATGTATGCCAGTGGTACAATGAGCACCGTAGTGAAAGATACAAGCCATCATATAGTTAACACAAACGTAAACATGTCCCCAGAGAGGGGGAACAGGGGCGGAAAAGAACGAACCAAAAAAGGAGACAAGCAGCGCTCAGGTGGGAATAACGGTGACTCTGGGAATTTCTGGGAGCATTGAGAGACGTCTAGACCATGAACCGGAAACTACTCTGGTCAAGTGTCGATCTTGTTTCTCAGGGGCGCGGCTTCAATCACAAGCGGTACATGGGGTCAAACCTCATTTTAGTCCGCGGCGAAGAGTCGAAGGAAGAAGGTGCCATGACGTGTGCTCCAGTATGCCATGATAAACAAGCCAGGTGGTGAGTGTGGTCCCATTTTACTGGGTACCGTCGATTGTTCTTCGTTCTTGTAACATCGTTACTAGCTGTTGTACGCGAGCAGCTCTCAAGAGAATATTAGCAAAATTATAAAATAACAGAACGTTGTTTTCATCCATGGTGTACAAAAATAATTTCTACAACAGGATAAATTTGGAGCCGAACTTCCACTTATAAGTTTCAAACAGACAACTAGACATCAGAAAGTTGTGTCAAGTCAGGAAGGCCCACCCCTGTTACTAAAAAACTTTGAGGATTCATAATCTCTAAACTCCATAATTAGGATTAAAATACTTTATTTAAAAAAATTGTGTTCGGGTTTATTTATGTTACTTATTTTTTTTAACAAATGCCTGAATAAAATGTATACAACTTTTTGACAGACCTTTTACAGTAAAATAATTGTTTTTTATGTAGTTTTTAAGTGATCATAACTATTCTCAATAAGAGATAATGTTAAGGTTATAAAAGTAGGATTCCTCAAATAGTTGTCACATTAAAAATATTTTTACCATAGACAGTCAATTATTGCCATTCTGAGCTGTGACATTCATTTCTAAATAATGTTCATATGAAAAAACTAAAGTAATTGTATTGTAAGTTGTAATAGTATCTTGAATTGGATTAAAATGAAATATTACTAAAAATTGTGCAACAAACGTTTCCAGTTGTTATTAATGGATAAATTAATATAAAAAACCCACAATGCACCGGTAATATTTTTCAAGCAAAAAACATTCTAACTTAGATTAGGTTTCAAAAATATTTCATATATTCGAATCGAGCTTACATCGAATTGAAAGAGTGGACTTTACACACCCCTAGTAGTAAGACAATTTTAATAAGTGTACAATTATAATCGGTATTGATTCAATATTAACAAATCAATACAGTTCACTAGTTATAAAACGTCAAACTTGCTATTTTGTGGGAGAGTTAATGGTTGTTTTTACATGGTTGTAAAATTATGAGGTTTCTTATTAAATTTGTTACACAGTATTAAGAAATGTTTTGTAAATCTAGAAAGATTTCGTGCTTCTATAACTTTACTTTATGTTAAAACTCCCTGTGTTTCACATTTGTCTGAAAAATATTATTTCAGAAAAATTGTATAAGTGAAATAGAATCTAATGACTGCTGAACTTTTTTTGTATAAAATAGTAAAAGTAATAACATCAATAAAATAATAATAAAAGTAGTATTAAAGTCACTCAAATTAAATATTTTCTGAGCCATCGAGACCGTAACTTTAACATCTGAAAGTACTAGTGACTTCTTAGGTAGCAGCACATATGCGGAAAATATTCTACAACCAATTTGACACAAACTTTACATATCTTTAGTGGCTCGTGTGGAAATAATTGTTCTGTGAATAGAATGTCGATACATTATTATTTATTTGATTACATAAACATTATTTATGACGGTCTAATGTTTAAAATTTAATGAGTAACCCTGTTCCCAGAAACACATACTATACCAAAAATCCAAACTTGTAGCACTTGCGGCGTTAAATATAGATTAAAGTCTTCCAGTTGTAAATGTAATACATTGCTTGGATGTTGAGTAAAAATGTTTAAAGGAAGAAAGCTATTGCATTGCTCAAGTTTACCTAAAGGTTGGGTAAGAGAAGAGGTTACGCGCCAATCTGGAGCATCAGCTGGAAAAAGAGACATTTACTATCACAGGTAAAGTAGGCCCAGGCGATCATCGATCCCCTTATATCGGTAAGCCTGGTACAGACGACCAACATTGAAGATGTTTACATGGTTTACCCAGTCTGTTCACACGACACAACTTACACACTAAACTGTTGTGTGTACCGTGCTGTAGGATTATAGCCATATAATACCGATCTGTCAAAAGAAAGAGGTTTATTTAGATATCGGAGCATAAAAGACTTTGAGTGTTTCAGATACTTTGTTGAAAATAGGCTAATTGTTGTTTAAATTGTTACATGAATGTAATGGTATTGTCCAAACCAATCAGAGCGACTGTTGATGTACAGCAGTTGGCTCCTACTGTAATAGGTGCTGACGGTTTACAAACCTGGGGGTCTCGGTATATTATAAGGACCAATCAAGTGTTTGTAGGGCCCATCGGAGCAAGATCCTTCCTTGTAGGTCTGATTTAATGTGTTCAGTGTGGCAACATAGCGTTCCTGTGAACCCAGACAGTTGTCCCACAGGATGTTAGGTCTGGAGAATCCTCACAGGTGTGACACACGTCAGCACAGGTGTTCATGTGTCAAGTGACACATTTATAATCAGAACAAACATTTCATTGTTTATTTTACTCGGATGGAATTTTTGTGTCCAGCCCAGACGGCATAAAGTTCCGCAGTAAACTGGAGTTGACCAATTACCTGGGGGATGCCTGGGACTTGACCCAGTTTAACTTCCGCCTGGGGAAAACGTTACTTGGTGATCACAAAGGGAAAAGGAAAACTCCAAAATCCTCCATTGAAAAACACGGGTGAGGTGCACGTCTTGCAAACAAAATAAAAGTTTAAAGCAAATAATGAAACAACATAAATTAAGGTTTACTCCAGCTTGTATTATTTAAATATCCCTGACTTCGGTCTCATTACACCCACATTTTTTATTCTTATTTTATTTGTATAAACGCTGAAAATATCGGTGATCTAGTTTTTTTGTAATAAATTGTTAATGTACAGATAACGGATAGCAATTTTTTGATGAATGTAATTTAGTTGATAAGAATCGTTGATAATGTTGTGGTCATTGAATTATTATTTTTCAGTTTGAATAAAAGTGAACCATCAACAATTGAAGGAATGGAGGATGTCACAGAGCCTTTGTTGATGTTGTATCCTATTAAATTCCTAATAAATGTAAGTATTGATGGATCTTATTGGTGGTTTTGTTTCACTACGCATACTACCCAACTGAACCTGGTTTGTTTATCTTGTAGGGCAGTTTTAACTGGACGGAAGATCTGGAGGTTCTGGAGATGGACGGACTTCCCGACGACAATATAAATATATCCAGCACATTTTCTCATAAAGACCCAAATCGTGAAAGTTATTTCGATACAACAGATAATATCGAGGAAGAGTCAAAATGCTGCAGGTATATTCCATCATGTTTTGTTGGCAATAGAAACACAATTTCCCCAGCTGATGGTTACTATTGTTCCTTGTGTTAGTTTTCCTATGAAAATTGTTCCATCTACATTTCCCTATTATGCCAATAATTTAATATAAAGTTAGAGTTATCGGCCCATAGTAAAATATAGAACCCTGCACCGGTGGCAAGTGGGTTGCCTAGAACAGGGGCTGTGTGATGCCCTGACTGATCTAACTCTGCTATTTATATTTTATAAATGTCTAATAGCTCTTGTTATGTATTGCCATCTATCAACGAATCACAGAACTTTTTGCCAGTCTGAATACTTCATATTGAAGTTGATAGATGTTCAATGATATATGACCTTGAATAAAGCAAAAAGTGAGGATATTGTTTGATAAGAGCATATGAGTAGAAAAATAGCTGACGGGCCTACACGCGTGCTAACCAACTTTTGTACTCGGGTACTTAGACCACTATTTTCCTGAATCCCACCTAACCGAATAAGAAGGTACAAAGTTACAAATGTGCGATAAAAAAAACTGTTGCTATGGTATATTTTTAAAGTAGGTTTGAAGTAAGCACAAAATAAATCCTTTGAAAATTATGGGGGCCAAGAGATACGTGGGAATTCAAATATATATTAAACTTATCTTTGACTATTCTAATCTATTGCAAGCAAATAGTTTTATTATAAAGATAACACATTAATGTTGACTCGTTTAGAGAGAGAGTAAGGTCCGCAATACTGACACGGTAGTCGCAGCCATCTCTGCTCTGGTTGGTGATTGGTAGATCTCTACTGTATTTATATATCAGTGCAAGGTCCGCAATACTGACACGGTGGTCGCAGCCATCTCTGCTCTGGTTGGTGATTGGTAGAATCTACTGTATTTATATATCAGTGCAAGGTCCGCAATACTGACACGGTGGTCGCAGCCATCTCTGCTCTGGCTGGTGATTGGTAGACTCTACTGTATTTATATATCAGTGCTTTTACACTGTTGTCACATTTCTTCTAAATCAAACTTTCCTTGTCCACGACACATTGATGTAATTATTCCCCGTGTCTAGACAGAACATTTGTCCAAACTAAACCTCACAAAGATATTAAATATTCTATCAAAAAACAATAATTCTGATTATATCTTGCATAGGCCAAATATCCTGGGTACCAACCATAAAGTGTGTATTTTGGTTTGTTTTAGGACAGGAATGGAGTCTCGGTCTTCAAGGGCAGGGAGGGAGGAAAGTCGGCCAAACGTTCAAAAAGGTCTGTTATTGTAACCAACACTGTCTGCACTTTGATCACCTAAACATTAACCTCTAAATTCTTACATTCTGCTGAATATCATATTGATTTACAAATCTCTGGTTGGAAAGTGATGGCTACCCCTACCAACGCAACCCTCCCAGTCTAGTCGCAGTTTTCCATTGTCTTTATTATCTTCTCATCTTGACTACTACCAATAGTATTTAAAATATATGCTTATTTAACATAAATATGTAAGACTTCTTTTTAACCTTCTTAAAATCCCCAAACTTGAGCCATAAAGAGAGAAAACTAAAAACAAATTGTCCTAAATCCCCCCTCCTAGAGGGTCACACCGAACACCACATTGTTAATTTATAAGCCCAATAATAGAGAATTTATTGACATTATAAAATATGTGTTATTAATAGATTGTATTAGTGTTCTAAGTGTTAGTATTGACTGTACTTTGTCTTGGTACAGTCCATTTCACAAGCATTTCTAGTAAATGAATTTTATGGTTTTATTAAATCTATATATCAACTTCATCTTTTCAACATAAAACTTTAGGATTCATAATTAATGTATTAAGTTAAATACATATGCATAGTATTTTTAATAGATATTGATTCAGTTAAAAAGTGGCCCAAGGTTGCGATTGTTTAACTGATTGGGAGTGGAAAGCGTTCAACATACATTTGTTGCTACTCCCAGATCCGAACCAATCAGTTCAGTTTGTTGAGGTTTATAATTGTTGTGTGACAATTTCTTCCTTCTTCTCCAGGAAAGCAAACTGGTGAGAAATTAGTGAGTGTGGTGGATCTCACGGAAGAACCCTCAAGTCCGTCGTTGAGATACACACCTGACAGTGAAAGATCTATATTGAAAGTTAATAGAGATAATATTTCTATATCAGAGTCAAACCAGCTCACTCGTGCACCAACAGTTGCTGCAAGAAACAAGAAAATACCCGATAGACTACAAAATGAAGAAACCAATGTTGATTCCCGCTCTCGTGGAAAACCAAAGCTAAGACAAACCAAGGTTGCGTTGAAGTGTAATGTTTGCAAATTAGTTTTCCCCAGCTCCAAGGCTAAATACAAACACGAGCAAACACACAATCACTCTGTCTTTCAGTGTTACATTTGTAAATCCTCGTTTAGTAACGTCTCACTTCTCAGAAGGCACAAGTCCATCCATACGAATGTGAGACCATACGAGTGTCCATTTTGTAAGTATAGCTTCCGTGTCAAGTATCACCTGACAGACCACATCCGAATTCATACAGGTGAACGTCGCTTCCACTGCTCTACGTGTAGTATGAGATTCACGCAACATTCCACATACTACGCCCATCTGAGGTGTAGAGCACATCTACACAGACTCAAGGAGAAAATTAACTCGGCTGAAAGGACAGTGATTGTGTCCACGTCTACATCTCTTGATGAAGCAGACAAACTTTTAGACGTAGAAAGTGTTTGACTTGTCCAGTTATCAACTGGGAAACAGATGTACAAAATAAACTTAATTCACACCTTTTTAAAGTGTTTTATTTATAGGTGGCAATTCACCCACAACCTCAGATTTTTATGAAAGTTTTGTGGTGAGATTCTGTAAGTGGTCTGTAGACGAAAGTTTATTACTATTGTGCTAGTCCAGTACATTTATTGTTACATGATATTTGCTGGATGTGTGAATCTTTGTCAATACAAATATTGAAGGCTATAAAACACGTCTCCTGGCCGTTATCTCGACCCACAGCTTCACAAACTATATAATATCAGTAGTAAATGTACAATCTTTATTAAGGTGGGGGGAGGGGAGGCAATAAAAGCCAGTGTTTTTGCAGTTCTTATAAAAACCTTTTTTTGGGCCAAAATAAATAAAATATTGCTCAGTACAAACATAGAAATAGTTTTCTCCCCACAGTGACCTCCACATTCTTGAATGTCCAGGAATTTAATGACAACATTTTCTCGTACAATGCCGCCATTCGCGTGACTGAGGACCAGATCCTTAGGCACCAAAAATGTTTAAAATAGGCACCATAACAGGCATTTAAGTAAAAAAAGAGCACACAGTAGCTCATGTAAAATTGATTTTATCACCTGCAACTAATTCACACTTAGCTATTTTTTGAGCCCCATGTCTCGCTGCTCGATGGAAGCCCAGTCTACCGGGAGAGAAATGTCTGCCCATTTGACTACTGAGGCGGGTCACATACTTTTCATCCCTAGCTCATTTTCTAAACTTTCAATGGTCAACTGGGTTATATTTTCCAATAAAAAGTGTTTTTTAATGATTTAAAATCTGAGTTCTGCTTCCCACGATTTCAAGGGACAAAATTTCAAATTTACCGTTTCCAAAAGAAGTTAAAATTTTCTCCTGAAATAGCATCCAGTTTCCTGCCAATTTACACTCATTAGAAGCTATTCAACAAGTATGCCACAACTTACAATTTCTAAGAATAAAATCCATACCATATAAAAAAGATAGAGCCCATTACCAAAACAAGTGCATTAAGGCACTATAAAATTAACATATTGTACTCGTAATAACATGAAATGCCCATGTTCCATGATCAAGGAAAAAAAGGCAAATAGGTAAGATCCGGTCCATATGACAGATTTTCAACAACTGTTGATGTGAAGATAATTAAACTTATGTTTGTACTGGAGCAATATTTTGCCACAAAAACATTGGCCCTTTCTCTCGTTGGCTTCCATCCCAGCTTAATTGGGTTAACTTTGCCCAAATAAAGACATTATTATTATTATTATTATAATAAAGATGGACATCACGTGCACCTGGAAATGTCACTAATTCTAATGGAAACTTAAAAATAAACATCTCTGATTAAAATTACTATGTGCAAGTTTACTTAAGATAATTATTCAGTCTAAATAATTGAGTCCAATTTTTAGATAGTTGTATTTTTATTCCAAACTAATAACAAAACAATGTGTAGTGTATGAGTCATGGAGAATGGAAAACAACGCAGCCCAGGGCTGGAAGGGGGACAAAACAATCGGTAACCTGATTTTTACAGGCCTGAGATAAGTTATGTTTGAAATAAGGTTCAGTATATAAAATATGATAATAGTCAAGTACAAACACACTCAGCAATAGAACAAAGGACAAGATTATTAATACAATCTAGAGGGATACAACCAACTTCTCAATTCAGGGACAGGAGTTCCACCTCAAACACCAGCGCACTGTTGGGGGGGATCACTGGGGGGGAGCCCTTGGTACCATACCTGGAACACAACACACCTGATGTGGACACTTTACAAACATACAGCACTTGGAAGCGCTACTTTGCAGAAAGCCTAAAGAGACAACTAGTTTTACCCAACATAAAATGTCACTCCAGTTAGGAAGTCCTAACTTCTAAGTCTGAATTAATAATCGTTTAAAGTCGTCTTACGAGCAGGAGACGACAGTTCTTATTCCAGTCAGGTGTACTAATGTACTCACGCGAGTGGCGGGGGGATGACCACCTTCCTCTTGCCGCCAACCTTCATGCCAGCGAGAGCGATGTCCCAGCCTCGGATAACCTCGTTGCGACCAAGCTTGAACTTGAACCCTGGACCTTTTGTCACAGAGTCAAACTGTTTGTTGTTCTGTTTCAGTCGACCGGTGTAGTACACGGATATCTACAGACAGACAGTCAACATGATGGTCACACCTAGCTTCTTTCTATTAATTATCAAAAATAAAATCCTTTGGTAAATAATGTAACTATCATCATCATCATCAACCAGCCTGTGACCGAGTCAGTTTAGTAAAATGCCTCCTTTGATTGCTTCCATGTTTCTCCTCTCACTTGCACACTTTGTCATCTGCCCCTGTGGTCTTTTCCCTACATACTCCATATCATCTCAAACTTACTTCCTCCACCATCTGGTGTACTTCCTGTACCCTGACTCCTTTCTGAATAACTTCATTCCTAATCTTGTTGCTCCTCGTGACAGCTGACATCCTCTTACATTCACTGTCAATGTTTCTGCTACATATGGGACAGTGGGTACAAGAACGCCCACTTCAAGGTCACTTCTATTCTCCACACTCAGCTCTACTCCGTTATGATACTAATAGAACACTTGATTGTTAGTATAGTCTCACTAAAATAATACTTGCTGTTAGTTACCAACATATCGGAGCACACCAAGAAACAGGTCTCGAGACCAGCGAGGAAATTGTTAGGATTACTGTAAACGCAGCAAAATGTGTATCTGAATTAGAGATGGGCAAAACAGTGACTTTACGATATAAGTGAATACAGTGACGGTGATTTATCACTGTGACCTGTATTCACAGTGTTTTTATGGACCAATATTTATTTCACTTTCCAACAACGGTCAAAGCTAGTATTTAGCTGCTGTCCGAGTATGTGAGTAGTATCGAGTATTTATGAGTAGTGAGTATTTACTCGAATAGTCCCATGAGTATCTGTTGGAAGAAAACTAATTACTCGAGTGTTTGGAGGCTTGCAATGGAATTCAATACTTAAAGGCCTAACATAAACTCTTCCTGTCGGCACTGACATTGTCAGTCGACATACAGCTACCTAATCTTCAGGTTTCGTCTGAGTTTCATGTTGCCTGACTAATGTACAGTCAATACAAAACTAATATTAAAACTTATTTGACGTACTATGAGAAACACTTGTAATTGTCTAATTAATTAGTGATCTGTTTTACTACAGTTAAAATTTATGTGACATTAAAAATGAACACAACATAATGGCGATTGGTTTAGAAAATATTGTTTGGAATGAGGTCTATTATATTATTGTAGTGTTATTTTATTTTAAATACCATACATCTAATAGTAGATGAACTACATATATTAGAAGCAAATAAACTTTAGAATAGACTATCGGATGATTAGGACCATCAACGCATAGTAAATATTAAGGTTTATTTATATATATACTCTATATTGTTACTTATTTTAATTTATTATTAGCAATTTTGGGAATAGGATCACTTTTCGTAGTCTACTTTTAAAAAGAATCTGAAATGTGATTTGCTTAGTAAGCAAGCTTTTTGATTTTGTTCTTAACAACAAATATTTTGTATTGAACGCATGTGAATGAAACATTTAAACTATTAAAGTAATTTTTACATAGCAATCTAAAACAGTTTTTGAAAAATGTGCTCTACGAAATCAAGTGTTTTAAATAGAAACATGCCAATCAATAAGGCCAATTCTCAATTAGCTGGTAGAAAGTAGAAAATAAAAGAATAACAAGGCCACGAAGCGGGTATTTACTCGAGTGTCTGGAAGAAGCAATACTAGCTCCGTAACTGTTGCGATCCCTGATATCTCAATCACACTCTAGTGTGAATCTCATGAATTGTAACAGGGACACAACAAAGACAACCAACATGTAAGTGTTAGTTTTCCAACTCGAGCACTCTGCCTGCGAGTATTATAATAAATAGTAAAATATACTTTCAAAAAGGAATAGAAATAGAGAGAAAGAAAATAGATTTTTGTGTTTTTCATGGATCAAAATTTCACTAATCAATACCATATGTTCAGTCTCTGAACTGTATATATTTAATATTGTAAAATAGCCTCTGTGGAATAGTTTGTTTAATCTAGTTCATTTTGATTT
>CABFVX010009010.1:0-20568 GCA_902151425.1 Timema shepardi | reverse complement strand
CAACGTGGCACCCAATTACACGAATATTGATAAATAGTTAGTTTTTTCCTTGTAGGTGATCAATCAATCTGATTGACACGCTACAGGATTATCTCTTCTAATTCCTATATATGTATTGAATGTGGCACATATCTTCTGTTACCTGGTACTGTATGATTTGTTACACTTGCACTTGTACATTATTAGCTGGTAGCACTTTTGTTTGGACTACTTTCTACGTTAATTGGTAACATTTTGTCTGTATTTTGTGTTACATTTGTAATTGGATAAACTCTTTGGTTAACTGCAAGCACTTTATCTGTATAATCTGTTTGACTTGTAATTCTATACTCTCCTTTGTTACCTGATGGCACTTTATCTATAGCATCCGTTACACTTGTAATTCTAAAATCTCCAATATTGCCCGTTTGCACTTTATCTGTATCAGCTGTTACACTTGTAATTGAACGATTTATTTGGTTACTTGGTAGAAATTTATTTGAATCGTCTGTTACAGTTGAGTTTGGATTTTTGATGTCATCATCAGATAATAATTTGCCCATAGTGTATGTTACGCTAATATTTTGTTTAAGTAAGTTGAGTAAGTTTTCATCCCTCTTGCCCTCAGGGGTAATCAAATTAGAAATAGTAATGTTACTAACAACTTCTTTGGAATCACAGTTACTACTAGGCTCTTGAATGTCTTCAACCTCCATTTTGACCCGTACACATTATGCTAATAAATTATATGTATTGGACGAATGTGAACTAGGAATCCTAGCTTTACCTCCAGTCACTTGAGCCCTTGTACTATGGACATTATGTGATAATGCATTAGAGTAATTCAGTGCCAACACGTCGTCTGACATTTTTGTTGCTCCTCATCTACCTCTGCGACCTCTCGGACAACCCTTGCGGGTACTAATAGATCTTCTTTTTGTATATTTAGACGCTCCACGGAATCAGCGAGTCTTTGATCCTCGAGAAGTACTTCTTAGGTATCTGACCCACCTACTGCGTCTACCGCCAAAACTGGGCAGTTTTTCCTTAAATGATTTGACGGACTCAATGAGTTCGTAGAAAGTTCTCAGTGTGTCCTGTATGCGTATGTTCAAGATTTTAAGCTCTGCACAGGCAGAGGATGCTTCTCTTTCTTCTTTCATACGGCTTACCTGTGAAGGAATAAAAGCAAATGGTACCCCCACAATCAAAAGTTTGATTAGGTGCCCTTTATTTTGCCTAAGTCATTTGGGAAAAAATTACAGACTACAAATTAGGTTTAATCAATGGCGCCATGGGTGTGATGAAAGCTTATCATAGCTGTTCAGTTGGGTTAAGGTGTAATTAGTTCAAGTGCTAGGTTATCGTAAATAACAAGGCACATTTTATATTTTAATTGTCTACCAAATTTGGAAGTATTTTTTCATGCACCCTCTACACACCCCTATATGTCCTGAACTCCCATTGTAAAATTTAATTTTTTTTATGATTATCACTGTGAAAGGGTAAAGCCACATTATGATAAACTTTTCAGCCATGCTGGGAATCTAACTAGGGACCCTTAGCTTGGTAGCCAGACACACTACGAGCTGAGACCACATTCTAATGTTGTTGACAATTTATTTACTTTCATTAAGAAATACGTATATTCTTGTCTGTGTAAACTGTTTTACAAATCTTACATTTGTTTCCAATATGTTGCCATTGTTCAATTAAAGGTGGACATGCAGGTTCAATTAGAGTGGAATTACCACTTTTCTGGTTTTACATGACAGCTAGCAGAAACTAGCAGATGATATCAGTAATGCCAACATTGTCTGAAAGTAACTTTTGTCAACATATTTGGAAATAATTATTATTTACAAATTACAACTATTATTATTATTATTACTAAAAAATATTATCAATCACTTTTAACAATGCTTCCCCAAAGATTACAATATAATTTTATTTTCCATAATCAAATTTAAGAAAAATAGACTAGTAATTAAATTCTAGTTTTTCTTTTAACTCTTGTGGCAATTACAGGTTAAATAGAGCGTGACATTTTAAATTTAATGGTATTATTTTCAGATATTGATATTTTTATAACTGCCCTCGCATATCTTTAACATAAATAAATGGTTTATGGTAATAAAGAGGGGAAAACATACTAAATGTTTGTGAAATAATATAAAGTTTAAATTTTGTAAACACGAGTATTAATACAACTCTCCGTCTAACCTGCAACAAGTTCCACTACGTCACGAACTGTTGTATAGCTTCTATCCAGTGGCCATATTTGTTTTCAGCATACAAAGTCACTTTTAACATTCTCTTGCTTTTAATAATTAATTAGAATTAAATAGCCATAGAAAACTTCAATACTAAGCAACCAACCAAACGGTCATTCTCATAACCAAAATCTAACACTTTTAAAATACATTATAACAGTGAATTATCGTATAAAATACAGTTAATAAAACCACGTGCGTGAGTTAACAAGTTGAAGAACAAAATATTTTATAGTTGAGTACTATTGATTTTTATTTAGGCGTATCTATGCTTGCCGTTAATAATTTTATTACAAATTTGAATAGTACAGTGTCTTTTTTGAATATTAATTCGGCTACTTAGTAATCTGTGGTGTTTTTTTTTGTGAATATTATTTCTGTGTGTGAGCGTGTTATCCTCGGGAAAAACGGTTTTTTAGTGATCTTTGAATATTTATTTATCTAATATAACTTTAAAGCGTGTGATAAAATAAAATAGCGAGTGTTTCCAGTGATCGATATACATTATACGAAAATGTAAGTGTATCAAGACTATAAAATAAATCTTGTAACCCCAAGATAGTGTTGTGTTGCCCATTAGGATAAACCTCGAGTTTTACAATTTTTATAGCATTCCAAAAAAATCTGTGAGTGTAATAAAAATTACTTGCGAGTCTCTACCCAGTGTTAATTAAATAAATACCAGGTAAGACTTCAAGTTATAAGTCATTGTACTTTTATTAGACACTTTGTTACAGTTGACAGAAGCATTCCACAGCCACATAACCGTTTATTCTAGGGGAAAAGAAACTGTGGCACCTTAAACAGGCGGTCGTGCAGTGCTAATTTCGAGTCCAATATAGGTTTGAAGGCATATATCCAAAATAATGGTAGAACCAGGATCCACACATATGTAGGGTCATTGTATATATGTATAACTATTATTCACACCATTTGTGCTAGCTCCGCAGATTCAAATATAAAAACTGCGGTACCTTAAACTTGCACCTAACAGCTCTGTATTTGATTAATATAATTTAAAGGCCATCAATCTGAATAAATGGCAGAACCAGGTTCCACAACTATGCAGGGTCTCTTTTTACACCTATAACTATAATTCTCACCATGTGTGATCACTCCGCAGATTCAAATATAGAAATAAACTGTGGCACCTTAAACGGGTGGTCGCACAGTGCTAATTTCGAGTCCAATATCGGCTTGAAGGCATATATCAAAATATAACGGCAGAACAAGAATCCACCTTTATGTAGGGTCGTTGTATACATGTTGAACTATTATTCAAATATAGAAACTATTGTACCTTAAACTATTTATTTATTTATTCAGAAATTGTTTACAAAAAGAGCCAAGATCGGCTCGTGACATATAAACATCCTAATGTAGGCGTGGTTCATTCACTAACTTGTTACATACATTTAGGAAAGTGAGGTCTATTGTCCTCGCCCGTTCACATTATTTTAGATGCATTCAGCCCAATGATAGTAAAACTGCAATTAAACATAAGAGTATACAACAAAAAACCCTTACAAAATAAAGAAAAAAGTACAGTATACATATACATGATATACATACACATTCTGCTCCAGTTATATCAGTTTCTACAAAATTACAGATTATGTTTCACCCACATATCAGCTGATCAAAATTATTTTCCAGAATGTATCTTTTAATTCCCTTTTTAAAAAGATTAAGTTTTTTCATTTTTATTTTTTGTGGTATTATATTGAAAAATTTTAGTCCCTTAATCTTTATTGAGTAGAGTCCTAAAGTAGTGGGCTGATTACTCTGTTCTGGAAATAATTATTCAGACTTCTTGTAGAGTAATTCCACTTTTTTGTGTTCCCTAATTTTTAGCTTACTAATAGTTAGGCTGTTCAAGTTCTGCTCTTCAAGTTTATATGCCATTACAACCGTATAAAAAAATAGCTTCAGTTAATTTCAAAATACTCAACCTTTTAAGCTTAATGTCGCCGTCCTCACCGCTTGGCAGCCGAAAAATATTTTTTAGTGCTGTGTTTTGTAGTCTTATTAGTGGTATTAAATGACCTTTAAAAGTATAACCCAGATTACATTTAAGTAGGACAAATGCGAGTTAACCAGAGCAAAGTAGATGAGCTTTAACATATTTGGAGTGAATTTGTAGGATAGTTTTCTTTAGTACCACAACTGGACCTCTAATTTTTTTTGTGACATGGTTTATATGTGAGCTCCCAGGATAGTGAGCTGTCAATGGTCAGACCGAGATATTTTGCGTTCCTTACTTGTTTCAGAACGTTATTCCCAAAGCTTACCTGGTAATTATCTATATTCTTTCTATCTTTGTTTCCCGGTATAGTAAAAATAACATAGTTAGACTTTTCAACATTTAGTGACAGTTTATTGACTCTTAACCAATGGTATAACAATTTCAGGTCTGTTTGAATATTCTCTGATATAGTTTTAAAATTTTGTCCCATGTAAAACAAACTTGTGTCATCAGCATATAGTTGTAAATGGCCTTGAAAATTTACCTGGAAAATGTCATTAACATAAATAATAAAAAGTAAAGGTCCAATTATCGAACCTTGAAGGACCCCACACGTGACACCACGTACAGTGCTTTCGTGATTGTTTATGTAAGTGTATTGACTTATTTAAGTAATATAGCTCAAAAACCACTCAAGAGCTACTCCTCTTATTCCTATTTTTGACAGCTTGTATAATAGAATTTCATGGTTGACAGTGTCAAATGCCTTTTTAAATCACTAAATAAAGCTCCGGATAACTTAGTATTGTCATCTAATGTATTTTGTATTTTGTCAATCAATTCAAAAGCTGCCACTTATCCAATTTCCCACTAAATCCATATTGGGGATGTTTGAAAAAATGTATTTTGTCTAAAAACTTAAGTAATCCAACTTTCATTATTTTTTCTTATATTTGAGTAGTCCATTTGCAAAACTCGTTATGTCCACGAAATATCGAAATCGAGTTGGCACAGCCATTTTGATCACGGTCACTTTATACACCATCTTATAATACATAAAAGCAGCAAAACCCTTTTTTTTTCGTTCTTTTTTTAGTGTTGTAAATCATGAACTGCAGCAGAGCTCATCAAGTCCAGTAGCCATAATGTTTCAAAACCCATTTTTTCCAACCAAAACAAACTGTTTCACTGTCCCACAGAAGTGTTCTGTAATAAAGATTGAAATTGTTGCAAAACTCGTTATTTTTCTTTGTGTATTGCAGCCTAACTAAACTTTGCTCTACTTCTGCTTAGTTTGCTGTATAGTTTTGTATTTTTATACTATAATAATTATTACAGATGATATTTTTCAAGTTCTGGGTTGGCACCACTGCCAATGTATTATTATCTTTGGAATTTTGATGTTTATGAACAAAACATTGGCTGTATCCGAATAGTCAAGCACACTTGACTTGATGCAGACTTGATAATTTTACATTTCTCGCGATTTTCATAGTGAAGACTGCATCAAACTATTCGAACAGCAACACACTTGGACCCACAGTGCTGCTTCCTACCGAATAATTTGTTAAGTCGGTGCTCAACAGACGAAACGATAATACTAAAACAATTGCTAGTCAAACACCGCACCAACGCCCCATGGCTCGTAGCGTTCGTATCCATGGTTATCAACGCCACGAGAAAACTGCATCGGTCTAGTCCACGACTATTCGGACAGATCTACAATTGGTCACGTGATTGCCAATGCAGCTATCAATGCCACGAGCCAACGCGACGTCGCATAAGTAAACTATTCGGATACAGCCTTAGTGTTTGTTGAACATACTTAATTTTTAGTGATTATTAAACCATGAACCCTATTCAAGTACAACCTTCACAGTTTGGAAAAGGTCGAAAGAAGAGAAGAAATAATTAAAATTGGAAAAGGAATGTTGCCAATCGAATGAGGTAAGTTTGTGTCTTATTTTGCCACTTTAGTTTCAACATTTTAACACATATAGGTTAATATTCCAGACAACTGGCTTGGCCTATGTCCTGGCTGTGTGTTATAGGTTTTATGTTTGTCCATTGACCTAATTACTATTATTTACTATTATTTAATTATGAATTTTCAATAGCCTAACTAATTAGTTTCATACGTCTTAAATAAGGAAAAATAGGCCAGTATATAAGAATTGTCCTGTAATTAAGGACCTCAGGCCTAATTGGTTGTTAGTGAAAATAATAATGTTTTTAAAGCATATGCGTTAGGCCTATCTGGTTATTTTATATTACGGTACCCTCCTAGTTTAATAACTCACTCAGTAATCGACAAAAAATGCTTACGCCAGGGATGAGTTTATTCAAATTAAACCAAGCCAGGAGTTTTGACACATTCCTGCTATCGGGTTGTCTGTGAGCATAATGCAATTAAACTTCGGCAGTACTTTTTTCAACTATACATTTCACAGTATAAGAGGTAGGCCTACTACTAAATCAAACTTTTTAACTTTGTCCAGATGTTATTTCATTAGTATACTTAAGAATGGTCACATCTAGCTAGGTAGCTTTGACTTAACAAAATTGGACAATCTTATGTTACAGGCACTCAGCAGCTTCATTCCCTCAGCGACCCTCTTCTCCAACATAAGGCTGCAAAGGCTTTTCACTGCAGTGATGTAACAATGTAGGATGTAAGACGGATTCATCAAAAGTTTTATGCTGACANTGTAAGACGGATTCATCAAAAGTTTTATGCTGACACAAACAGGCAAGCACAGAATAATTTCATACTACGACATGTCACAGTAGAAACTCCCAATCGTCAAAGATCTCGCATTGGTAACATGGAATACAGAAAGAAGGTAACTACAAAATATTTCATACCGTGTTTGAAAGACAGAAAAGTTGAAAATGTGCCTGTGTGTAAAAAGCTCTTCATCAAAAGTTTGAGTGTATCAAGAGACAAGAGTCCAATTACAGTGCAAAAGGCTCCTTCAGGCAGGCGACGCTCCAGCTGAACAGAGAGGAGGTGACAGTAAATCAAAGATTTATTCTGAAAGGAAACAAGCTGTGAAAACCTTCATTGAATCTATTCAGGTACTAGAGTCCCATTGCTGCCGAAGCAATAATAAAACCCGCCAGTATCTATCGAGTGAACTTAGTATAAGAAAACTTTGGTCCCAGTATTCAGAATCGTGTACAACAAATCAAGCTGTGAAGTATGACTTTTTCTGATGTATTTTTTATTATTATTACAATATTGGCTTTGGTTCTCCTGCCACAGACTGCTGCTCTCAGTGTCTTTCTCTCATTGAATGAATAAAGTCTTAAAAACTTAAAGACATAATTAACTGTACACAAAAAAAGAGCAGATGCATTTTACGAGCATTTGCGTCAACACAATGATGGCGAAATTACCTTTAGTTTTGACTGTCAGAAAAATCAATCCATTCCCAAAATACCCGTTCAAGCAGCGTACTATTTACTCCAAATGTGCATATACAATTTTGCCATCTACCAGGGTTCTCTAAAGATCCTCAAGGCAAAGATAAAGTTTTCGCCTATGTTTGGTTGGGAAATGAGTACCATAAGGGGTCTAACCAAGTTGCATCGGCCGTTTACCACAGATTGACTTCCACTGATCTTTCAAGCTACCATACTGTGAAATTGGTAGTCGACGGCTGTGGAGGCCAAAACAAGAACCATATTCTGATCGGTATGTTGGGAAAGTTTTTATCACAAGATGCTCCATCCTCGGTAAAAAAAATAAAGGTTGTATTTCCAGTAGTGGGACATTAGTTTATTCCACCAGACAGGATCTTTGGCCATATTGAATCTGAAGTAAAGAAACATTCTACTCTTCTAACCGACAAAGATTACATAAACATTATCGGATCCCATGCAACTGTCATCCGTCTAGGAAAAGACTGCCCTGTGTTAGAGTGGAAAGAGGCGGTGTCTCAGGTTTTAAAAGAGCATGGTGTATGGCATTTTAAGCTCAAACATTTCAAAAGGATAATTCTACGAAAAACAAACACAAAGAACTTTGTGGTGCGAGGTGAGATAAACTACAGCCTGGACATGGGCGAAGGAAAAAGCAAACCTTTAAATTCCATTGCACCTACATTAACAGAGGAAGGTACAACTCTAAAGAAAGAGAAACTGCAAAACTTGAATACCCTGTTGACTAAATACTTTCAAGCAAATTAGATGGAGAAGGAAAAACTGACTTTCTTTAAAGACATTTTTGAAAAATAGGAAGCTATGAATGAACCAAATTAATATAACTCAGATATTGGAGAAATTTTGGAGGAAGAGGAAGGGCTGGTTGTATAAAAAGAAGATTAATTGAAAAGGGAGAGCTTTGAGAACATTGAGTAGGACCACTTGATTGAATAAATAATATTAACATTATGCTAAATTATAAAAAAATGTATGAGTCTAATTACTGTAAAAAATAAATTAGTTTGATCTGCATGGAGTTTTTTTGATTGCCCTTTAAGATGGAATACTTTTTCAAGGTATTAGCAAATGTGAAATTTCTAATACTGTTGCAAAACTCGTTATGTCCTTCAGAATGCTGCAAAACTCGTCATCTCCAAGAGTTTTTTTATTTTCCGTGAGTTATATCATTTTTATTTTGTTATCCCTTGGTCAATATATAGCATGTAATAATTAGTATTAGAAAAATTATATATGTATTTCAATTACAAACGAAATGGCAGTTTTTTGCCGTTTCTGAAATGTTTGTTTGGACATAACGAGTTTTGCAAATGGACTACTCATTTTTGATATGGAGGATATAAGTGAGATAGGCCTGTAGTTTGATGGATCACATTTCGAAGTGCCACCCTTATATACGGGAGTAATTTTTGATATTTTCAGCTGTTCCGGATATTGACCTTTTGTTATAGATTTATTAAATAGAACAGATATATACTCTGCAAAAAAATTTGAGCAATGTTTTAGTAGTTTATTAGAACATTTATCAAAAGGCAGACTTTTTGAGTTACTAGGATAATTTATCATATTTTTTACTTCTATTGCATCTGTTAAGAAAATTGCAAAAAAGCCATCTATAGTGGTAGTGTAATATGTCCATTTATCATCAGGATATACCGGAATATTCATTGCAAGATTGTGTCCTACATTTATAAAAAAATATTTAAAATATCTGCCATTTCAGGAGTTGTATTATTCCTTGTTCATAAATTTAAATTTTGATATTTTATTATTAACTTTACAGTTTTTATTAAGAGACTTATTTATTTCCTGCCACAATTGTTTAGGATTATTACTACTGCTCATAAACTTTCTTGTAAAATAATTTTTCATCAACCTTCTCTTAAGTGCTGTTACATTATTCTTAGTTAAAATATAATCACTCTTATAGTTTGTATTTTCTGGGTTAAATTTAACTAGTTTATATGTTTTGTCACGTAATTTAAGCATTTCCAACAGCTCATTGTTCACCCTACCACACCCAGACGAATAACCAATACTATTGGTAATCATTTGACCTCCCCTTCTTTCAGCAAACAACAAAGCATGTTGCACTATCGTCATGAATTCTTAAAAAGATTATTTTTATTTGTGCTGGTGTTAATTCGTCCCAGAGATTCATTAAGCTTAAGTTATAAGATATTGTAATCAATTACACGTTGATTTTCAGTGTCCTTTTCCTCTCCACCGCGATATAATTTGATTTCAATTCAACTATTAGAATGTTGTGATCATTTAAACTATTGTTAATGTTTGAAACCCCACAGAGCCTGGCCATCTACATTTGAAATAATTTGGTTCAATGTACTTTCATTGTTGTTAGTTATTCTAATTGCTAGCTCATTTCAAATTTCAAAGCCATAGCTGTTTATCATATTATTAAATATTGTATCATTCATGGTATTAATGTTTGTGTCCCCTATGATTATGCATTTTTCCCTTCCAAATTGATTAGAATGTTTTCAAAGTATGCTATGAAGTTATTAAGAGGGATATTTTGTGGCCTATATATAACACTGATCTGTAGGGGTGGGCTTAATGAGTCTATTTCAATTCTTAGAAAATAAAAACTACTCTTATCCATTTCTATAACATTGAAATTCAGGTTATTTTCAGTATATATACATCCCCACCCTGTCTGTCATTCATACAGGCAAAGGTTCCTGTATATCCATTAATATTATAAAAGTTAGTTTCATACGACTAGCGTCTTATAGCTCTGTATTAGGTTAATTTTGTTTAAAGGCTTAAGGCTGCATGAAGGTGGGACTGTTGGGCTGAGAAAAGAGCAAAATTAACACCTACTTTGGTACATTTTTTGCGGGATTATGAAATATCGCAGGAGTATGTGGTATTTTTTATTTTGTAGTTCAAATATATTTCTATGTTTCTATAGAAAGATACTATAAACAATCCTATTGATTAATTTATTAAATTGATGTAAAATTGTTCTATATAAACAATGAATCTTAGCTAAAATAAAGGTACGTATTTTTTTGAAAATTAAAATACCAGATAGAACTTAAGTAATTTTTTGCCAAAGTTTGTTTAAATTAGTTCAGCGATGTCCTGCAAGGAACTCTGCTATTGCTTACGTAGCCTGCTTACTCCCTTCACAAAACCCAACCCTCAGATATTTGTCAACCTTCTCTCCTTAGGCAATGTCGGGTGACAGGTACCAGGAACAGCTTAACACCCTCTTGCCCCCCCCCCTCCCCCACAACACTTTCACGGTCGGTCTTGGGTCATTAACCAGATCTATGCTTGCCAACACATCTTGGAAGTTTTGAGCATGCCCTTTCAAATACATTGAAGAACAAATATATTTTGGTTTGGTTGTGTCTCGTAAAGTAGTTAACTTTTCTAGGCTTTATCAAATAATGATTATCTTAGTGTTTAGATTTAAACTGTCAAATATTTTATCAGTAGATAGCTCTTTCGTAGCTTTTGGTCCTTTTTAAATGTTTTATCAGTATTGTTTGTGTTTTTGTGATTGAACACTTACTCTACATCACACAATTAGGAGTGTCGGGCTATTGTGTGTCTGGACGCTGTCGTTAGGCCCATTCAGTATCTTCTCTGATACAATTCTACTTGATATGAGGAAAGCAAAGCTTATGACTTTCCAATCATTAGTTAAAAAAATAAGTGTACAGTCCCGAATGAATCACCCAACATTATGTGTGGCTGTCTATAGAATAAACACCGTACTAGAATAGCATCTGACAGCTATAAACGTTACTTAAATTAGTATTATGTGTCCATACGTCATATGATCTAAAGCTGTAACATTTGATAGATATTATCAATAAATATCAACTTATAATAATAATAATAATAATAATAATAATAATAATAATAATAATAATAATAATAATAATAATAATAATAATATAGTTGAACATTTCAATGTTTACCACAAAAATATGTTTGTATTTTTTTAAAGTTCCTTGCTAGTTTTCTTACTGTACCCAAAACGTTGTGTACAGACTACATAAACATTTTACCACAGTGCGTGCACCACATGTAAGTTAAAAATAATATAATAGGAAACAAATTATTTCTTTATTTTAGAATAAGGCTCCTGCCAATGACTACAAAATACCAAAAATTAAAATATACCTATATAATATGTTACGGTTTGTCCATAAGAGTCATTTAAAGAAAGACCGTGAATCCGACCAATATACTACGCCAAATTTAAGGCGTGTTTATAGAACCAAAGTTTAGTTTTCATTCAAATATAACTAAAAACCATTAACTATACGCGGAAATCGAGCCGGGGAGTTAGCGCCAATGCTCTAATATTCGCTGAACTATACAGGTTTCTTCACCTACTTTAGAGGTGTCAAAAAAAAGCCAGCGATGACTTGGAGTCAAGCGTTTGTTTGGCATCTTTTACAGTTTCCTTTGTATATTATTGAATATATTCGCAATATACATATTGTTAAGAATACGTTCGTTCACTTAGTATTAATCTAAATATAAAAGAAAAATGACACCCCACTTTAATCGAGCCCCTGCCATTTGGCTAAACTTTTGGTTTTTAAATACATTAAATAAGCACCAATTGAATGACCGCAACACAAACTAAACTATAATATTAATATGTTGTGTAATAAATAATTGTAGTGTGCTGTAAACTTTTTATAACAGGCCTACAATATTGGGATGAATCATGTAAGTCGTTTTTCCTCCGTACCTTACTGCTCATTTGGGTTATAGGCGTTAATTTACACTAATGGGATAGTGTTGAGAAAGCTAGAATTGAGACAAAATGTTACTGGATTCGCATAGAGGAAGATAGAGAAACCACTCTTAGTACACCCAGTTGTAGTTTGAATCTCATTATCTCCACGTCACTTGCAAACCTGACTAGATGAGTTTGATATTCTGTCCACGTGCCAACCGGCATGGAACTGTGAAGCTTCGTTTCTACATAAAACAATACAAAATAAATTTATAAAATTTAAATCCAAAAGTGATATTACATCAACTTAGGTTTATCATGTGTATATGCTAACTATGCAGAACGGATACTGAAACATACCCTTTTTTATTGCCATTAAACTATGTCATTGCAAGTATGGGCTAAAAACCACTTTAACTACAGTCCAGTTTCAATAGAAAGGGCCTGACAACTAGAAACTATACTAGATCTATCTACTTCTTTATATGACAGTTGGACTGTAGATGGATCGTCATAAGAAGAGTCTCTTAAAAGATATGAAATATAGAAGGGACAACATTATCAAAAATACATTTCCTTTTCTTTCAGCAGCTATTGAGATTAATACTATGTCAAAATGACAACTGCAGAACACTTTGCGCGGCAGTTGATACAATATGGTTCTTCCTATTACAATCCGACTATATCTAACGGTCAACACAGATATGTGAGGCCTACTCATCCTCTTCTGAAAGTAAAGTAAATTGTCTAGTTCCCGAGTCCAATGGCAGTATAGGTTATTACAGTATGACTTTGGTAGTAAGAACAGTAGAAGTTAGTTACTAAAGCTACTAAATTAATTTTAATATATTCATTCACCAAGTCATGCTATCTTCAGCTGTCACCTTTAATAGATATTATCAAAACCTATAGATTATAGAATGACTCAAATAATATAGTAAAATGTTATCAATGTTGATCGTAAGGAAATATATTTGAATTTTCTAACCAAAATCAGGGTATACTTACTCTCCCTCCATAACATCCAAAATCAGAAGATAGAATGGATGGGAAGATAGGAATAAAAATATGAAAACCTGAAACAAAGGTTCGCGAACGTTTGTCTTCTGCATCCTAAATGTTTTGAAGAATGTTTAGGAATGTTTACATTTATTTTATTCAACCATAAATAATAGGTGGGCAATCCAGAAAAGGTTTCTATCTAGTCTTGTCCTGTTTGTCTGTGACAAAGAGTTCGGGATTTGAATCCCGGCAGTTTACACGTAGATGCTTTATTCTTAAATAGCCTTTCACTGTTTATCACGTAAATGCGTGTGAACTGCCTATTCATAAATTCTACCTTCCTTACCTCGACCTCCTTAGAAAATATATCCAGATAGTTTTGAAGGTTAAAATGTTGTAGATCACGTAAAATAGCACGGAAAAGTGGCCGAGTGGTCTAAGAACTAAGCCCTAAATGAAAATCTTCCATGGAATCTAATAGGCCCTATTAAAAAGAAATCAAATATGAGCAGGCAAAGTTCTGCACAGCAAAATATAGTGTTGTCAATTTTTTTAGGACGTGAATATTGTGATTTCTTTGGTAGATCATAGTGTTTACATTAAAAATATAAATAAAATTTTAAATAATATAATGCAGTTTAAAATTCAAAAGAGTTAAATCTTTACCTTGTTACCTTGTAGCTATAATTTTAATATACTAACTACTAAAACTTTTTAATGAAACAAAATTGTTTAAAAATTATTTAAAAAATTGAATGGGATTGTCAAAGCTAGAAATCTAAAATTGATACTACGTTATTAATTTGAAGCAACCGCTGTCATATGATAGTAATTTAAAATGGGTAGTGAAAAGGTTACTTTAGGAGAGGTGCGTGAGCTAGGCTAGGCTCAGGCCGCCCCCATAAGTCCTTGACACTTTCAAGGAATCCAGAGATTAACCAGCTGACAGCATTCTAACAGCACTTTCCATTTAAGCCCTCCCCCTTTGTACTTTTTTTTTTCAAAGCAATGTTTCGAAATAACAATACTTACTCACTGGCAAAACTAGCGACACCTTTTGTTGAGCATTGCAACTAGGACTCACCTCAACCCTCACTCACCACCCCCAAAACCGAAAAGGAGGTCCACTATAGCGCATACTTAAAGGCAAGCTTTTCATAATATTCTTTTGATCCTAGTGCATTCTATGAACCGTTTTTAAACTAATATTTGACTCTAGTGCTCTTTATGCTATTTTTTAAAACTAATTATCTACTCTATTGCCACCTATTAGAAGTTTTGGAACTAAATTATTGTTTGGTTCCATTTATTTTTCTAATGTTGGTTTATTGTAGATGTGGCGGACTTGTGGGAGTTGAAGGTTACTGTAAGGAGGAAAAAAAATAAATAATTGTATGCACCTTGTCTTAAGATATAAACACAAATGGATCAATCATTGTTTAATGTCTGCGTAACACTTCAAACAATACATTTTTAATAGCGTATATCATTTGTATGTGTAGTTGACATATCTTACATAACCTCTTACAAAATACTGTAACAGGCCTACGTGAATTCGAGTGAGTAAAGTTTATTTTGCCGTATTTAACTCATTGGTTGCACTCTATAGGCTATACGTAGAAGTATTGTAACGGATGAGTACTTGCAGATTTGTATATTTTATAAAACTATAATGTCAAATGTATTAAAAACCTTTTACGTGAATAGAATCCAAGCTATCAGTAAACGATTGCCTTTAGTTTTATGTTGGAATAGTTCCCACTTGTCAGTGAAACGAATAAGTGCAAGTGTGAACACCCCGCCAGTTGAGCAACAGCCTCAATTTAGACAGAAGAGCCAACTTCCTGAATTGACTGATCCTGTACAAATCAAACAAAGATTCAAATTTTGGGAATTGGAGAATGAGCTGGAATCGAAAGTGGAGTATGACTGTCTGAGTGATCTGGAGAAGAGGATTCACGTCTGTCATGGGGAGGCTGTGCAGAGAGGTCACTTCACCTACGACGATCCTGAGACAGGGGACCGAGTTCTTACCAGACTACGGCACTTTCTGAAGGGAGCGTGCTGTGGCAGTGCTTGTAGACACGTATGTAGAGATGAATTTGAAGTAGTTATAGTTTATATTTTACGATAGATAGTTTATCATAATATTAATTTAATTGACAATGTTTGGTAGTAATTATAGTTTATATATGAAAGTTTATTCTAACTATCGACATTGTTTGGTATTAACTATTATTTTGAGTTTATGAGAGTTTAGTTTAATTATATAAATTGTTTGCAATAATTAGATATTATATGAGAGTTTATTATAGTTATATATATTGTATGGTAGTAATTATAGTTTAAATGATAGTTTATTCTAGCTATTGAGATGTTTGGATCCATGGTAGCGTACAGATTAGGGTGACCATTCGTCCCCAAAATAATACTTACGTCCCAGACTGACTTTTTTCCCAATAGGTTAAACAAATTATTGCAAACTTAAATATATATGAATTAACTAAACATGTCTTAACCGAGTTGACAGTAAAAAGTTTTAATGCCCAATCTGGCAACTATCATACCCAACAAAGAGTAGTATTTCTCACTTATTTTTACAACTTTCTGCTTTTACTGTGTTAGTCCGCAACTTCCATGTACCGTATCTTATCTCACTACAGATATCACTAAATCTCATAAACATAATTTATTGGCATTTTCCAATAACGTGAATATAAAAACATCGCCAAGAAGTGTAATTCCTCGTTTGAATGGCATCTACCACTTTTATCGTTATGTTCGTATCCATACCATCGTGGCAACGTGAATTTCCAGTTTTCAAATAACGGGCTTCCTATGGAAATAAGATAGTACCTGGCCCCTGAATACAAGACAATATAGTATATTGCCCACTAATCATTAACACGCGTATCGGGAAAGACCAAGACTAAAGAGGCCTATAATGAGCCGGTCAATATCAGGTCCGGTAATAAGCCGCATCAGGTTAAAATGTGTTTAGTTGTATCTGTATCATTTAAATATTTCAAAATTATCATTTTGGTTTCTCTGTATTATTAATAAACTGAAATTGTCAAGTTGTTTTTAACGCTAAGTGGTTAATATCACTATATTGAAAAAAAAGGGTAAAAATTTAATTGCGATCAAACTTCGAGGAAAAAATATGATTATTTTAACACCGTGTCTTACTATCCATCTGGATTATATGCCTATTTATTAATTACGTTAATAATTTTAGGGATTAGGAAGGTTATATTTTAATGAATATACCCGCATTTGCACGGAGAGAGAGAGAGAATGAAAAATAGTTTGGGAAAAACTACCCATAGTATGCCCAGCTGGGATTAGAACCTCGATATCTCTGTCATCAGTGGTCTAGGAGTCTAGTCTACTGCAATCGTAACGCCTTAGACAATGCGGCCACTGCAGTGGGTTAAAGATTCTTAAATGAATTATAAATATGAAATGTTCATATGACCCGTCGAAGTTTATTCTGATGAAGTTTTGAAGACATTTTCCCATAAAAATATTAGGAGAGTTAAAATTATTGTATTTTTAATATATAAAGCAAGTTTGACCAAACGTAGCCTATATTATGTTTTGTGATGGGTAACTTCTTTGGTCATTGCTATTGTTGCAATAACTACTTGTTGTGAATAAAGATCTGTATCATTTAAATGCTGTTATTTTAAAATGTAGTTTCTCTTAAAAATAATTGTGTCTTCCTACTTGTTCAGGTTGTATGCAGTCAACTGAAGTCGTTTCACGGACAAAATGCAAGCACAAAATAAAACTATCGAAGATTTTTCAAACATACTTTAATGCACTACGGTACTCTTTTGTATTCTATAAGTAATCGAATGTGTGGAATGCCAGGTCTCCACCATGGTTCGGATCCCACGTTAAACTGTAGGTCCTCCATTTCATCTCACAATCACCCTACCAAATACACATTAGCATAAGTGCATATAATCCGGACAGGTAGTAAGTAAGTAACTAATAATAATAATAATAATAATAATACTAATATAAGTAATCAATTTCACACTTGGTCATAAGTCGTCTAATATGTTTTAAAAAGTTTGAAAAGCTATACATTTATATCTGCCCACACTTCCCTCCCCCACCATTATGAAACAACATAAAAACATTCTGGATCCACCCCTGTTACTAACTGTCCAGCCTATTTACATTCAATTAAACTATTTGGGTAGGGGGAATGAAGTTTGAGGAAATGCACCCACATTTGCATCGTGGGATAACAGGAGAGGAGAGATTGTGAAACTATCTAAGAAAAACCGCCCTGAGTACACCCAGCCGGGATTTGAACCTTCACTTCAACTTCTCCAGAAATTACAAAACTAGATGAATTTAAAAAATAAAAATACTATACAGTATTACATTTTTCAATAGCCCCATGGCTTCTTTGCTGCTGACCGACAGTTGACAGCTGACTTCCGACAGTCAACATTTAGGTATATACCTAAATTTTGACTGCCAGAAGTGACAGCTGCTAAACACATTGTTTTACAGATCATATGGTTCGGCGTAGGGATACAAAATTTGGTATGGTAACTTTTCAAAGCCGTCAGCTGTTAGTCAGCACCAAAGAAGCCATGGAGCTACTGTAGCTGCCCTAAGCAACTGCCTCCCCTCCCCTCCCCCAACTGAAAGGTCCTTACCCTTCACTAGTCACTACAAAGACTGTGGTTTGGACGAGCAATAAAGTTGACCTAGGTCACAGACAAGGATCCACCAGATCCTCAGCTCCTTGAGCCAGGTTAAGTCCATCAACACTGGGGTTCGCTAGTGTCAATGATCAGTGATAAAAGCACTTCCCATTTGTTAAACGTCTCACTTTTAACATGTTCATCATAAAGGGACCATTTTTATCGTAATGGACAGTCTGCGTAAGCTCTTTGGGAGGCAGGATTATGTGAAGCTAGTGTTGTGGAAGCAAGCCGATTGACTAGAGAAGGATATTGGTCTACTTCGCTCTGGTGAAACCATATTTAAAATGGGTTTTTAATGCCCCTTGATGGCACCTAGTGATACACTTGTTGAAGTACTCAAGCTCTCCCACATTAATCAGCCACTTTAACCTGGAGGCTGTTGGTCTGGTGTACCCCTCCTTGTCCGTGACCTAGATGATGTTCCACATAGAAACGATGACTAGTGTTGAATTAAACTATTAGCTAGACAATAAACTGATAATACAATATTGTTTCCAGTGTATTTACGACCACATCAAGGTGCCGGAAGTGAAGAAAAGGGGACGCCGATTTAACTCAGCATTTTGGTTGTATGACGACGCGGTGGATGAAGTCGACGATAACGAAGAAATTAAAAAAAGAATGAATCTTTATCAAAAACGGAAGTAGATAATTTTCTGATATAGAGCTTACTTACATTTATTAACTCATGCAAACAATATTACAAAATTTAATCACTATATTTGTGTGTAGCATGCCACACTTTGATAAATGTGAATTACTGTAACGTGTGTTTTTGTTTGATTGATATATTTGTCACTTAGTTTCAATTGTTCAGGGTTTTTCTGAGACGAGGCTGCTAAAGAAGTGGGAGGGAGAAGTTTTTTTTAGCCAAATTTATTCATTATATGAGTAATACAATTGCAATCGAGATGTCTCAAACTTTAAAGTTACTACTTCATTTTAATTTATCTCAAGGACGTTAAGCCCAGAAACATGACAAATGAGCTACAGTAAAGCAATAACAACGATTATAATTCTCTCAATGTGGAAGAAGCGTGTTACGTTGGTTTGGGCATGTTGACAGGATGAGTGTGCATCGAGTGACGAAGCAAATATATGAAGGTAGAGTGTGTTGGTCAAAAGGAAGGGGTAGGCCGTGTAAGTAGTGGTTAAATGTTGTATATGAATGTGAAAAGATAAACATTAAGATTGTTAAGAATAAAAGAGTATGTATGACTCGGTGTTTGGATGTTGTTGAAGCGAAGGAAATATGCAAGGATAGGGAAGTGTAGACAAAGTTAGTGAGGATGAATTGAGTACGGAGTTGTTTTTTAGTTACATGCACAGTTTTTTGCCTAACCTGAATGGGAACGGCATGATTAGAAATCGTCACGCAAGAATGCAAGTGTTCTATGTCCAATTTTTCACTTTTGTGTAAAAGAGCATTAAGTTTGACCTTGTGTATAAAACCAATGTTACTAGATGACAACTCAAGTTTGTATCTTAAGTAATTATATAGCAGTCTCAATTTCACCGCAGGTGAATCATATGCATTCTAAATAAACATAAACACCAAATATCTCAAATTTAACAATTTTGGAGAAATAAAACTTGCATTCTCGGGTGACGATATGTATGTATATGCTAAGCTCGCGTTTTTACTACAGCTCTTGGTGATTGAATCCAAATGTGTCAATATACTGATTTAGGATTGAGGTCAGCGCAGCCAGGGGGGGGAGGGGAAGCTCGTCACATGCTTGACCAATCCGTGAAAGGTAGCTATCATAGCAACCTAGGCACGTTGCCATATTTCTAGACAGTAACTTGGAATTATTACATAGTAGTAACGCGCAAACTCCAGCTATGTGGCAACTATGCTCCCCTGCCTACCCACCACGCTGATCCTAAAGCAGTTTAAATAGAAGTATATCTCTGGGTTTCCTACTTGAATATGTTTGCTTAGCCAAATAACTACCTAATAGATTTGGTTGACTTTTCTTTATTAGGCCCTATTTATATAGATCTAGTCTTTTCCAATAAGTAGGCTTTTGATCAACGAGCTAGGTTTTTATGGGGTGACCAGTGAAGTTACAAGCATCACAATAATGATGCATATTCAAATATTTTGTCAAGGGAATCATGGAATTTCATTAAAACTTTATCTCTTTATTTAAAAAGTGTGTTAGACAATGCCACTATACTCATGACATCTACTCAACAACCGCCACATCCACAATAAACTAACCGTTTTTAGCCAACATTAGAAAAATAAATGGAACCAATAAAAAATATAGTTCAAAATAATCTAATAGATGGCAGAAGAGTAGATAATTAGTTCCAAATTTTCTAATAGATAGCAACAGAGAAGATATAAGTTTAAACACATTTCTAATAAATAGGTTTAAGGTCCCACAGTTTCTATATTTGAATCTGCGGCATGAGCACACATGGTGGCAATTA
>CABFVX010009009.1:0-14720 GCA_902151425.1 Timema shepardi | reverse complement strand
CCGTAAGTGCCCAAATCAACTACACTCAAAATAACAAGGCCAACGAGGTATATTCGAGTTGGAGTCTGAATTTCTGGTTTGTAAACCAAGTTATTTGGGTGATACTGCTGGACTCCATACACGCTTCTCCGGGGATGTGGATCTAGGGGAGCGGGGGTATTGTTCGTCCTTATATCTCACCCATCATTATGGTATGCCGATGCCTCTACCCTGTTTGTGAGAGAATATTCACGAAGATTCTCATCCTTTTTCTTTAACGCTGACCCTCCTCTTTTCATGAATGGTGAAACGTAATCTGATCAGCCCTCCATTCCTCTGGCCACACCCCTGTTGGTGTAAGCATTGGTGGACCCATAGGGGTGACATGACGGATGTCCTCCAAAACTCGCTGCACTTTTTAATACCTGCTGAGCCACGACTACAACATCCCCCAAAGTAGCTGGGCTCCTTCTGGCAGCCTCTTCCACTACGATAGCGTTCCCCAGCCCACGCAGAAACTGACGCATCAGTGGTCTCTCTTGCGTAATATCACTATACTCTGCAAAGACTCGCGCACTTATCGCCCACAGAGCCATCGCAAACCACGCCCTTTTGCAGATGTGTAAAAAAATGCACTCCGTATTGCCCTCATCTGGCACGGACTCATCCATAAGAGTCGCAGTAGTAAGTTCCCAGCCCTTTCGGGTATGCACGGGCAAGCCCAGAAACGTGGTCAGCGCCCCACTGTCCAAACAGAACGGTAACAATTTCAGTTTCCGCGGGTCCAAACTAAAATTATTCGGCAGGCAGAAGGCATTAGAATGTTGCTGAAACTCAGATCAGTTTGTACCAGAAAACATATTTATTAGTAGTATCAAGTAGTATCCAAACCGTCCCCTCTTCTTCTCTAACTGACCCATGCTCCATATAGCATACGTGACTGTTCCAGGTGCCGAAAAGAATACGTATATAATATCTACAATCTCCACTAACGACGCGCCATACAACAACACAATACCTGGAGTCTAAAAATATATAAATATACTGTACAGTGTACACTCCTTAAGCCCGTATCACACGACACTAGCTAGTACTTGAAATCCAGTGTGCTAGCTAGCGACTAGATATCCGTATACTAGCTAGTATAATAGAAACAGGACTAGAGTATTCACACGCTGCTAGTTTGGTACTAGGTTCTAGTGCAAATATTTATGGAACTTCAGAGATTAATTTCGGGTGCAACAGCTGCATTAATTGCTAATAAAGATATTGAAAAATATGAGAGGGAGCCTAAGAAAAAGAATATGGACACGGGACTTGTTGGGAAAGACGAAATAATGGTCGCAGGATGCTAAATATTATACATTCGGAGGTTANATATTGTGGCAATTTGGTATTATATAAACAAGGATGTTTAGAATAAATTTCCGCCAACAACAAAATCACATCCGAAGACCATGTCGGCGCCATTTCTATTATTTACTCTACACATAGTCTGAGCGGGCATTGATTGGTCGAATTACACAAACTAGTGTCGGAACTAGTACGAAAATAGCGCATGTTCTATCCTCACAACTAGTATGGTAGCCAGTACCAAGTGGCAGAACCAGTATACTTTTTCTGATTCACACGACGCTAGATGATGACGTGCTAGCTAGTGCTAGCCAGCACACTGGATTTCAAGTACTAGCTAGTGTCGTGTGATACGGGCTTTACTGACACGCGCGTCCTTTGAAGCCACTGCATATTCAGCCTATGATATATATATATATGTGTGTGTGTGTGTGTGTGTGTGTGTGTATGTTTATGTATTGTACATACACATTCTACACTGACTCCTGTGTCCTCTGACGCCAACGAATACTTGCGCGGTAGACTCCTCCAGCATTCCTGCACTTAACACCGACCATCGCCACCAGTGTAGCGTTAGAGTCCATTCCGGTCACTATATTGTCTCTTTCACCGGCTTGCCACCCTCTTCACAGGTATCCCCCCTCCCTCCAAAGCTATCCAAGAGTCACCGCCCCAAATTTGTTCTGTCTGGCCGACTCCCGGTTGGCTTAGTAATGTTTGACATTTGCACGCCGTCACATACATTTAAATATTTCAATTTTTTTCCCCCCTCCACCAGATTGTACGCAATACAAATTATACTAATGTGGTAAGAATGTATAGGAAGAGTGCTCGCATTTGCGTGGAGGTAGGATGGCTAACCAGTTAGTAAAATAAAACCTAAGTACACCCAACCATGGCTAATTCCGATCTCCCTTCCATCGGCAATTCAGTGTATTCCGGTAGTAACGCCTGGCTTAGACCATTCGAGCACCGACACGGGCTTATTATATCATATCAACCTAAGACAATGTTGACATTGGCATAGCACGTGTCTCTTGCTACCACCCGGTATTCACACGGACACAAAGGACAGTTATTACTATGGCAGTTCTAACGTTGGGAAGTAACTATCACCTCTTCATGTACTTGATAACGTTTGGATTCACGTACACGGTACAGCCAACAGTAAAATAAAAGAGAATAAATGGTCATGTGAGCGTGCAAAACACTAGTAGCGCAAAAAATAGCAACTCGTCGATAGACTTTTTCAAATATTTCCGATAATGATGATATTTCTAACACCCAAAACAAGACACAAGAGATAAAAAAATAATAAAATAATGGAAAACCGTCCAAAAAAATCTACCAATGAATTAGACCAAAAAAATACGGGTATTAGAGATTCTTCAATTGAATAAGGCCAAGGAAGGACTTTTTTTTAAAAAGAGCATTGCGCCAACTGTAGATAAGTTTAATGACTAAGATATCGTTGAATTTCAATACGAAGTGATTAAATTGATTAAGAATATTAAGCCAAAAAATCAAAATAATCAGACTTCTACCCAACTCTCGAGTTGCATGGCAAGAGTATCATACACCACATGGAAATCAAACTGTTGGAGGTCTATTAACATCACAAACATCACGGCTAAGGGCCAGTTTCATATGCGAAGCTGGCCCATTCCATTTTGGTCTAGGTAGGTGTCGTCCTGTATTTAGTATCGACTCGCACTTTAGGCGTTATAAGTCTGACTATGAAACTGGCCCTAAATCAAGATCATCGCCCTACAGTTTATTCCTCTGTCGATACATTCACAAGCATTAACTAGTGCCATTGTAGCGACCAATGAAGAGTTTTGTATGGAAATTATTCTAGTCCTGGGTCTACCTTATCCAATGTTTCAGATAACTTTGATTTTTCTAAAAGAATACTGAAACGTCTCTTCTGTGTGTGCTTTGTTTTACATTTAATATATGGGATTATACAGAAACATTAATAAATATTGATTTCATATTTGATATATCATGGTGTGATTATAATTATTATAATACCAATTAAATATTTCCAAGCAAATAATTTTAAGAAATAGGTACTCACTCACCTCAATGTCAGAGCCAGTCTTTAAGCAGGAGACATGCAGTTTAGCATGTAGGCCTCTTTATGATTTAAATTTTTGTATAAAATTCTCAATAACTTGTCAAATGTCTCTTTTGATATTCTAAAAAAATTAACATTCTTAGTCTCGTCATCTTAGTTTTTAAAACAGTGTGTTAAATGCACCAAACTTAAATCTTTCTTGCAGCAATAAATGCAGCCAATATATTCTACGTCATCGCTGGTGCAGGCATCGACAAAGCCACACTTTTTCTCTACCAGCCGGCGGAAAATCTTGTCGTTGACAAGGGGCCTTCTTGTTCCCATTTAGCAGATCACGTATCAATTAATTTGTCGGAAACTATTGTCTCATATTTCTGTTTTTTATTACTGTGAAGATTGGATTGTTGAGGAAAGTGAAGAATCCAAACATAAAATGTAACTGTTTCAAATTCAGATCCTTGTTTAGGCCTAATTGAATGTGTTTGTTTAGTATTGCTATCGTGAACATATAATACCCGAGATTATGATGTTTTATGTGCTCTCGAACTTAAACCTGTGGATCTTACATTCTGTCTGTCCCTCTGTATGGCTGCCTGCATCTGGTGCTACAGTCAAATTGTTTCATATATTTTATTAAAAATTGATGTTTCTATGTTATATGGTCAAATATAAAAGCTAAATCAGCTAAATAATAATTTTAATTTTATATCTAAGTTTAACGGTAGTTTTAAGTAGGCCTAGATGTGTAATTTTTAATATATATTGAATACATATCTACGAGCTGCTCAAAATAATTTTGTTCCTATACTTAACAAAGTTGTGTTTTTAAGAGTAAAATTTATTCAAGAGTAGTTTACTGACAGTGGATTTTTGAATATTTGAAATATAATAGAGAAATTACTTAACGATTGTAGTTTCCCGTTAATTCTATTTTTTAAATTGCACTGCTTTCAAAATTACGTTTCAATATCAAACTTAATTTACCGGTGAATTAATTGCTATGACTTTGTCAATAACAACAATTACACAGTAAAGTCACCATAAAATTAAGTACCTATTAAACAGTAAGGAAGGCAATCAGTGAACAAATCTTTGTGTAACCAAATATTGGAAGGAACAACGCCGGCATTCTTCTCTAAATAAGGAATTCGGCCCGTTGACCTAGTATGGTTTGTCCAGAGGGGTAAATGGGACAGGTTTACCCAGACCTCCGACCACTCAAACATCTCTATCAATTCACAGATAAGTCTTCCGCAGTCACAATACATTTGAATAACCCTAATATTTAAATTGTGCTCGTTTTAAAGACAAATAGTCTATCTTAACAAGTGAAGGAAGCCACAAGGCTCTATTAGTATATTAGTTTTTTATTAGCATAATATTTAAAACCTAAATCAAGTTAATTTTTGTGTGCGAAAGAGGGTCCTCAAAATTCCACTATCCATCCCCCTGAAGTCTCCGAGTGGCCCTGTTTGTGTCTTTGTGTCGTGTCTGTAAACTCGAGGAAGCTCAAGACCAAAAATGAATGTTTGTAAAATAATTGTTTAGCTGTCTTATCTCAAACCACCTGGCAATAAACACGGACGTTGTGAAGCGTCCAAGAGCCACGTTGGTACTCACAGACACCTTATGTAATCATTCACTACATAATATTTATGCTCATTAAATTCTAGCTATTTTTTTTCCTTCTGAATTTAAAAAGCACTTTCTTTTTAAGTGACTAATAGCTCATGCATGTTTTTCTCTTTCAAGTTTAGATAACATTTTTACTCTTTTAAAAGGCCTTCTCTTCTTTAAAGCAAGGCCCTTGGGCACGCCCTTGGGCTGAGCCCCTAGAGTCAGGCAGAACTTAAAATATCCAGTGATAACAGCACTTCCGAGTGAGAATTCTTTAAAACAACTCACTTTCATAATGTTCCTCATGAGAAAGATAAGCTGAGAGAGTGAGAGCTAATCGTTGCTATCTGTCTCTCCGAGTATAATAGTTCAGTTCAGGTAGCGGTAATCCCTTACCCCACCTCACCCCCTTTTCAAACAATAGTGTGTTGGACCCAAATATACAATGCCAGTGCTTCTACAGAGACACGCCGTCTTGGAAATGAATTATTAAATATTTTGTGACAGTTCTTTAGGATTCACTTTTTCAGTAGACTGGACTGATAATAATTGGGATATAAGTGTTTGAATCCCGATCAGGTGTAATGAGATGAGTTTTCCTAAAATGCTTAAAATTCTCCTTTAACGCAAATACGGGCACATTTCCCAAAAAAATTACCTTCCTCATTCCTTATCCATTGGAGTAAATAAGCGGATAGCTGTAATGGGAAGTAAGACACGGCACACACAATATATCATTAATTAAAATTAAATAGTTAGGTACTTCTGTTGTAAAAGTTGCATTTATTTTTTAAATTTTATTGTCAAATTAATACAAAATATACAAGTAAATATGCTACTTTATTAACTTTAAAAAAGGTTAAATGCATGGAAAATATAATGAAAAGAGTTTCCTAAGGATATATTCGGTATAGGTAATACGATCTTATTTTAAACACTAGAATTATTATATTCAACATTGTTTTACACTAATACCTGCCTCGGTGGCATAGTTAACTAACGCACTAGTTTCGTGTTGAGCTCGACTGCTGAGGACAGGGAGACCTAGGTTGATTAGGAGTGGATTTTCCTAAATGGTTTTCCACTCTCCCTCCACGCATATGCGATTTACTTTCTCAATATCCAACCTTCTCAAATTCTAACCCATTAGCGTAATTAGTATTTAAGCGTAAACCCCAAACGGGTAGTAAGACGCGGTACTAAGTATTATTATTTTATACTAATGTGCAATGAGAGTTTTAAAACAGTTTATAGTAAAATCAAGTCTGGAAATGTAGCTTATCTCACTAAGCGCACTTCTTATCTCACTAAGCGCACTTCTTATCTCCCTAAGCGCGCTTCTTATCTCCCTAAGCACGCTTCTTATCTCCCTAAACGCGCTTTTAGGATTACACAACAAAATGGTCATAATGCTTTGTCAAATTACACTCGTCCAACACCTTCTCGTGTCTGTACGGATAATTAAATATCTCTTAATTTTTTTTAGTAAAAGGGAATAGAAATAAGTTTTTAGAAAAATTTACACTGAAAAATCTTTAAGTATAGGATTGTTTTACTATAATAGAACAATATTGTCATAATTAATAATTGCAGCTTTTCTTAAAAAATAAATATTTATATCACAATAGAATATAGTTTAGTAAAGCGAGTAAAATTGTTGACAATACATAGTATATGAAAAAATACTTTTATATATACCCAAATAGTTTTAATCATAGCTATGGTTATTAAGTGTTTGTAATAAAAAAATTATCTACTAAAGTAAAGAAAAAAGTTTGGTGTATGTAGTTTGGATAGGTTCGAAACTAAAATTATGATTATCATAAAAAATCAATACAATAATAATATAGAAATAAGATTTAACATAAATTTGATTACAATATGTGTCAAACAAATTTGAACATTGATATATTTCATATTATTCTGGTCACCGATTTCTTAATGTACTAGGTCGAGCTATGACGTATTTAGCTGTAGCATTCTTGCTTTATTGGTGAACATCCAGCTACCATAATTTTGAAAGTTCCTTCGTGTACAATCCTAAGCTAACCATGGCAATCCCAACCCAGTTATGGCAATTAATAAATAAAATATCCTAGAAAAAAAATATTACCTAGTCTACGGAGTTCACAAACGAGCGCATATCACAGGGCGGCCGTCGCACTCGATTGGCTACGCAAACTTTGCCTAAGCACGATCATAGAAACATGTTTGGAAAAAGAGCACCACATTTCCCCAACTAGCATAAATTAAATAATAGACTTCTTCTACAGAAACATATTAAGTATGAAGCATCATGATTTTACAAAGAGAATCGTAGTCATCAAGTTATGTCACTTGAATTGGTTTATTTTAACTGTTTCATCGCTCATAGATATACGATAACAGCTATGTATTTGTAAATCTAATGTATCCACTTTAGTTTGTGTGTTGATTTACTGAATAGTCTTTAGTTTGTGTGTTGATTTACTGAATAGTCTTTAGTTTGTGTGTTGATTTACTGAATAGTCTTTAGTTTGTGTGTTGATTCACTTTAAGTACCTAAAACTTTTTTTCTCTGCCTTTACAAATTTAGTGTTCCAAATGTCGTACTACAGTCCAATTTTTATAAAAAGAACCTTTTAGAAATCAGAATTATTTTTTGCTGTCAACATCAATAGCATTTTCTATTTTATTTTATTTTTAGCAACGTGCCTTAATATTCGTTCGATTTATACGCTTATGTATTACTAATTATGCTATTGTGTTGGGGATGAGGGAGGTTTAATTAGCATAAAGTGTACCCACATTTGGAACATTTCGAGTTTTTATAGTTTAGGAAATTTTAGGGGCCCCTTCAATTTCCCGGCAGTAAGTTTTCGAATTCCAAACTGTCTAACTTTTATGGTAATGTGGGATGTTTTTTTTATCAACTTGGGGAATTTAAATTTTCTTTCATGCATAAAAGTATATTTTCTTTGGAAAGATGTTAATTTACTCTCATTTCCAAAGCCCTTTGCCCCCTCACCCTCCTTAGCTTCCACAGTTCCAATTTGAAATTTTAAGACATATTTGGTTATCATATATGATATTTTACGTGGCTACCAAATTTCAACTTAGCCACATCGTAAAGAATGTTCTATTTTTGTTGTAGGCCTATACATTTTAAGCGCTACCGTTTCCTGGGCTTTAATTTTGAAATTCCATTTGTTCAAGAGTTTAGAAAACATGAGAAAAAGCAAACTTTTTTTTTATTTTTTCAAAATAAATACATATCGCTTTAGTAGAAAGATTATAGTTTAATTTCCTTCGCTTGGTGATATCAACAGTTGTTGAATATCTGTCATTAGCATAGCGGCATTGGATGAGAAACTTTTTTAATGAATTAACGTGAACAATGTATCTCTGTCTAGCTACTCAAACCTGTTTTATTATTAAATTACATAGCGACCAAACTTTTACATCTACAAAAATTGTATTTATATAGCTTTGGAAACATTTTGAGGCGACCATCCCTCCCTATTTTCCGAGCCTTCATTTTGAAATTTAAGAATTCAGACCTTGATACTGTGAGTTAGTCCTTATACCCACCTGACTTATGTCAATTGTTTAACACTTTGAGAATTAGTTTAGTCTTTTAGTTTCAAAAATTTGAGACCTCGTATATCACCAGCCTTCTTAGAAATAACTAATATTTTTAATGTGTTTGTGGTTATTTGATGTTATCCCTCTACATTCCTGACAAATTTAAATTTTCTACCTCCTACTTTTACACCTCTATCCCCTCCCCCATCCCCCCTTCCCTATTTCCTGTAGTCTCATTTTGAAATTTAAAATGGTCAGACTTTTGAGTTAATTTTAGTGGTCCCTCCCTATCTCTGCTTGACGAATTCCAGTTTTATACCACACATAAAAGTAGTTTATTCACTAGTTTTGAAAATTTTAGCCTCCCCTCCTCATTTTTATAGCTCGCACTTCAAAATCTCAAAATTATTATTATTAGCACCGCGTCTTACTAACCGTTCGGGTTATACGCACTTACGCTAATGTGAAATGGTAGGGTGATTGTGAGATGTGAAGGGTTTGATAATCAGATAAATCTGTGCCGGGACCAAGGATTGAACCCCGGCCGCCAGCACAGAAGTCCGACACCTTACCCCTAAACCGCCAGGTCACCAAAAATCTCAAAATGAAGACTTAGTTGGTTATCTGAAGCCGTACCTCCGCCAGAATGCAAAATTTAGATTTTCTACCTTCCTTTGTTTTTATAAACTCCAATTTATTTTCTTGACTCCCATTATAAACTTTTAAGATCTTTGGACTTTTATAGTTATTTGGAGTGGTATCTTCGCCTATATGCAGGATTTTAGTTTTATACCACACCAAGAAGAGATTGTTTCTAATAGTTTTGTTAATTTTTAACTACTCAATCCACTTTTACAACCCTCTCGGAGAAATTTTCAATTCTAACATTTATTTGGTTATCTGGAGTTTTATTTCTGTCTTTCAAAATTTTAATTTTTAACCTTATTTCAAAAATTATTTCTAGCTGTAGCTTCCTTCTCCATTTCTCATCATTTAAATTTAGAATTCATAATAATAATAATAATACTTTTTTTATTTAGGATTATCCTTCCTTATACCTACGAATATAAGTTATCTACCACACAAAGAAGTAGTTGAATGTATTAGTTTTTGTAAATGTTGAGCACGCGCCCTTCCCCTACACTTTCTTCAATTCCCGCTTAGAAATTTCAAATATTAAGATTTATTTGGTTATTTTGAAAGGTAAATTGATTGATTGATAAATTTAAATATTCTATCACAGCTAAAAGTGGTTTTTATTTTTGTAACCCCTTTCCCCCTTCTCATTCTTGTGGTCTCATTTAAAATTAAAAATGTACGGACTTATAAAAATTTGACATGTCCCTTTACTTTACTTATACATTTCAATCTTCTACCCCACTATCAATTTGTTGTTCCTATTAGTTGTGTATATATTTAATGGCATTTATCTAACTATCATTTAGAAACTTACATTTTTAAAACTTATTTGGTTATTTGAAGTTGTCCTCCTAAACGGCTGTCAAATTTAAGTTTGCCAGCACACATAAAAGGTTTTGTTATATCCCCTTCCTTATATCCCAGGGTCCCACTTATTAAATAAAAATGTTCATAATTTTATAATTATTTGGAGTGATCCCATTGGTTGTCTGCCAAATTTCAATCTTCTATCCCCCTGGAAAGTATTTATTTATATTAGTTGTGGTAGTCTTGAACACATTTTTCGCCAACGCACCTAGGGACCCATCGTGTGGTAGCCATACATAAATTAATTTCTTATTACTCTATCAAATCTCGTCTTTATTGGGGAACATAAAATTTACTACCCCTTTTTTCTCCTTTACACCCTTTTAAGCCATGCAATTTGAAAATCCCTAAAAATATCTCACCCAATTCTATAAAGAAACATTCATATTAAATTTCAAGGCTCTATGTCCACTAGTTCAAAAGATGCACGGTCGGTGAATTTTGAAAACTTTCGAACCCACCTTTCAACTTTTTCATCACTTACCGGTTGATGAATCTCACAAAATTCGGTCGGTCAAATTTCCATAATTGAAACTATTAAGTTCTTCTAACAAAAACACAAACTCCCCCACCTCATTTATTGTCCCTACCGGCAAAATTAGCCTTGTAGTTTGGAATTTTAAGCAATAATGTATCATCCTTGCTTATCCACACTAATGTTAATAACATTAAATTAATATTTAGTTTAATATAAGAGAGAAAACAACATAAATCCTCAAATTTGTGCTTTATACTATAATATTTAGATATATTATTTTTAAATGGCAGTTGAAATGGACCATTTAACCGAAATTAACTGCAGATAATTGTTTTCAGTAGATAATTATTCTATGATAACATTTTTGGTATCCACTAAGTGAGATAAAATGCTTTAATAAAGACGAAACTATAAATCAGTTTATAAGATGTATAATATTAACTTGTGTTCATATTATTAAGGCTAGTAGCTAGGCCTACTCCAATAAATATTATTATTATTATTATTATTAGCACCGCGTCTTACTACCCGTTCGGGTTATACGCACTTACGCTAATGTGTAATGGTAGGGTGATTGTGAGATGAAATGGAGGACCTACAGTTTAATGTGGGATCCGAACCACGGTGAAGGCCTGGCATTCCCCACATTCACAAGATGTCTTGTCAGAGGTGAAAGAAGGGTTTGGTAATCAGATAAATATTTGCCACGACCGAGGATTGAACCCCTGCCGCCAGCACAGAAGTCTGACACCTTACCCCTAGACCGCCAGGTCACCTCCAATAAATAAATGGTGTGATGCACCAAACAGACTTTCTCTTTCGTTTGTCTAAAAATGGAAACATTTACTTAAAACTCCTAATATTTGTGAAACCAGATAAGACACATTTTTGCAGAAATATAATGGTGAAAACAGAGCATCACATTTCACCAAGAGGCATTATTCATATTTTACAGAAATATAATGGTGTAAAACAGAGCATCACATTTCACCAAGACATTATTCATATTTTACAGAAATATAATGGTGAAAACAGAGCATCACATTTCACCAAGAGGCATTATTCATATTTTACAGAAATACATTGTCCAACAAAAAGCATAATAATAAACTCCCGTTTTCCGAGACCTCAATTTAAAACAAAAATTACCAATAGCTCGGAAGCTATGGACTATTCAAGAATTACTTAGGGATTTTTTGGGGTAGGGGTGATCAATATTTTATTACGCTTTCGTAGGGGTGGGCAGACTCCAACTTAACTAAGGATTTTATCAATGTTTATGGTGAGACAAAATCTTTTAAAAAAACTTTCTACGGGCACGCGGATTAAAAGATTGCACCTAGCGATGACAGATGGCGCTATAATATACATACACAGCTATACATAACTATAAACTGTCATTTACTTATTATGTATTACATCTAATTTTACTTCAATAAGTATTCTATAATTTCACATCACCAATCCTTTTGTCTAAAATAATTTAATTTACCAAATCGTAAGAAAATTACGTGAGATCGGTTAAGAGGAGAGGTGGGAGCGAAAAATCTCACGGTCCCTTTCGTAGGTCGATTTGGGGGGAGCGGGGTCAAAATAATGGGGAGGGGGGAGCCTTACGTAGTTTATGGACAGGTCTCTATTGGTTTTATAAAAAACATATTTCTAGTAGTTTTTTTTACTACAACCTTACAATAATGAGTTATTTCGTGTCTCAAATACTTGCAAAGATATTATTAAAATTGGCAATATCTGCCTATGTAAATTACCGTTAAAATTATGTTCATGGGATGATTAGAACGGCCATTTAGTTTATAATGATAAACAATGCCCAAATAAGAAATTTTATAAAAATCGTTTGAGTGGATTTCGAGATAGCTTGTTTTCTTTCTTTTTTACCTTTAGTAAACTACCCTCAATTTTAGGGTAATATATCTAACTCCAAAAACTCCTCGGGAGAACCTTATAAAACCATATATACTAAATTTTAGCGTGATATGTAGAATGGTGTCGGCTCTAGGCTTAGATATAGACAGAGGCAAAAAAAAACTTGTCGGTTTCGGGAGGTTGACAGTTATCAAAATTTGGACTTTTCTACGAGCACAGTACTTCTCTCTTCAAGGTGTCGAGAGAAAGTAAAAAGTGTCTATTTACGTAAAGATAAGCCCAAATCATAGTCTTATACGTTTCAATGGTGCAAACACATTTCTATACATTCTTAAAACTACTTTCATTAAAGGCTCAATGACACTATGGAGTAAAATAATTACAATTTAATAAGTAAAAAGTAGTAAATATAACTGGTCACTTATGTAAGTTTTTGAGTTTATACAGTCATAATGTCCCATTATTTGAATATTTTATTTATTTTTAACCTATCAATTATAGTTCTATAGTTTTATGAAGAGTGTTTAGTTAGAAACCGATGCATATTTGAGCTTTTACACACTTTAACAACCAAAGTGTTTTATTGAAACATCTCTCTCGTCCAAGCCTACTATTTAAAAAGCCAAAGTTGTTAACCTAAAGCTTAAGACAAACAACTGGTTTTGTTTATGCAACAATCACAATCATTCAACATTAAAACTACTTATAAATTCTTATATTATTTCAAACTTTCAAAATGGAACACACTACAAATATTACTTTCGAGACAAGAGTTTACATTCATAAAAATATGTCAGAATAGTTAATTTATTACATTTAATTGGGGTCAAAATCAGCTTGAAGTCACAAGTACTCAACTTTCCAAAGTTCACTCAACGAGATGAGATTAGTGGTGCAATATGTTCCGTATTCTCCCTTGCAGTCCACAGCAAGTGATAGTGGATTCTAACTTGGAGGTGACTTAGTGCAAAATAGCTTTGCATTGTTTAAGCCAATGAGAGTATATTACCTTTATTTTCTTTAATGCCTTTTCTAACATTATATGTACAATACCTTCTTTGTGTTGCACATAAGGAAATTGCTCAATAAGTGTTTCTAGGATATATGTGTGAATATATCTGTAGGATATTTGAGATTCCCTAAGATGCCCTTTATTAAGATATGCTCTATGAAAAATTAGATAACCATGTCATGACTCCATGTTGGCATCACACTTTGTTAATGTATTCATGCAGAGTTTACAGTGAAATTTCCGTTCTATCTCCCTAGCCACCCAGTATAAGAAATAAATAAGATAACGTTTTTTTAAAAACGCCCATCGTTTGTGCTACGTTAGTGCTGATTAGTGCTCGATTTTCATCGTTAGTGCTGTAAATCTAAGGGCAGTTATTCACGATTGTTTATGGGTGGCTAGGGAGATATCTCCCTGGCCACCCAGTATAAGAAATAAAAGAGATAACGGTTTTTTGAAAACGCCCATCGTTTGTGCTACGTTAGTAGGCTGGTTAGTGCTCGATTTTCATCGTTAGTGCTGTAAATTTAAGGCACCTACTAACTGTCAAAGGCTAGAAAAATACTAAATATTTAAACAACTATAGAAGCTCTTAATGGGTTTTGAATAGTAACATAACCTCATAGCTGTTGAGGGCAAGCAAATATTCTAAATATTCTAGAAATTAAACACCTCTAGAAGCTCTCTCAAATGTTTTAAATGGTAACACAGCCCCTTAATTTTTGCTTTTACCTTTTTTTTTATTGTTTGAACCATAAATAAAGCCATATATTTTTTGTTCATACAATTTCAAGGGAGTTTGAGCCCACAATCCCCACCCCCTGACTACAGCCTTGCGTTTTCCTAAAAGGAACTGTACCCTTTATCTTTTCTCAATATTTTCAGTGATTAGTTCAAGCCTGTTTACATTAAATTTATTGTACCTAATGCTCAAATATAATTTTTTTAAATGAATAAGTATTAATTTTTAACAAATACACGTATAATTATAATTCTGGAAACTTCGTGGAAATTAGCGTGCATTTAAGGTCAGCTCCAAAAGCCCAATTCTGATGTTTATTTCTTCTAACTGAAGTATTTCCGTTTGAGCTGGTGGACCCCACAGAATGTACTCGGGGGCCGCGGATTGGACAGACCTGATTTAACTATTCCTATCTTTCTAAACCTCGCTCCCCGATGGTTTCAGCTACCACCTGCGAGTGCTACTAGTGAACATAAACTAAGCTTGCAATGTTGGTTTCAGCTTG
>CABFVX010009007.1:0-20574 GCA_902151425.1 Timema shepardi | reverse complement strand
AAATTGTACATGTATATTGATGTATGATAGTTGTACCCTTAAGTGTAAATATATATATAATTTGTAAATAGTAAAACACGCTACAGGTGTACTCCTGGATAACGCTCTCGGCCACCAGAGCGGTGAATAGTCTACAAACAGGCAACCGAACTAAACTTTATGTCACTGCCGGTCAGAAATGCCATACGCTAAAAAAATAAGTAAATAAATCCTAGACATAACCGCAAACAGAGTAGTTTCAATAGTTTGTTATATGATTAGTACCTTCAAGGTTACCGCGACTGGTGACCAGAGGCTCTACGATGAGACCACGAGCAGTGACACATAGAGCGTCAATAATTCGGATTAATTTGGGATCAACCCTGTCCGGGTGATCAATTTGTCCGGATTTTTGAAACTAGAGTAGCAACACCAAAAATAAAATAAAAGGTATGGACGGGATACTTAGGAAAACTTGTGTTAAGGTAGGAGCACACATTCTGAAAGCATATAAGGCAACAATCTAGCAAGGGAACCAGTCTCTAACTGAACAAGAACCGACAGTAAAGTGTGTGTATTGACGACCGTTTTGACCTCACACCCGATGTATTATTATTAACCCCACGTCTTACTACCCGTTCGGGTTATACGCACTTATGCTAATGTATAATGGTAGGGTGATTGTGAGATGAACTGGAGGACCTACAGTTTAACGTGGAATCCGAACCTCGGTGGAGGCCTGGCATTCCACATATTCACAAGTTGTGATTAATGCACGTCTTGTCAGAGATGAAGGAAGGTTTTGGCAATCAGATAAATATGTTCCAGGACCGAGGATTGACCCCCCGGACCCCAGCACAGAAGTCCAACACCTTACCCCTAGACCACCAGGTCACCCCACACCCGATATAAGGGTTTGGCTTAGTTTCCCGCTCTATTGGAATCTAGAATATTGATACCACTGGGGTTATTTTTATAAATACATTTTTTTTCTTGGCTATCTGGATTATCGACGATCCGAATTTTTTACGTCCGAATTATCGACGCTCTACTGTATTAGAAAATACGTAAAACTGAAATATTTTTTATATGAAAGTTAACCACAATATAATTTGTATTCAATAATAAATTTCGTTTTGAATAAACATAGTAAATATGGGAAGAGGGGTGCGGGGGAGCGGTGACCCTAAGATAGCCTCGGTCTCTCAAATAAAAACAGAGGGACTAAAATTCCCCCAATCCCCCCAATGGCTAATAAGTCACTGTGAAATTAAGACTTCTATTTTCAGTGTGGTGAGTTGACGTTTGAAGGATTGGGAAATGTTGGTTATTAATATTAAATATGACAACAAAACTTTTTTTTGTCTTAATAATAGAAATTAAAGAAAATTCGATGGAAAAAAAATATCTTAAAATTTAGGAAGGATTTGTACCCCAAAGGAAATGACACGCGATTGGCGATCGCCAGTCGCTTACAGGAAAAGGCTGTATCCCACTATCGCGGTCCACTGTCTCGTCGAGAGAACCTCACCTGAAAAGATCATTTTTATTTGACCTGTAATATTTAAACTTTAATATACGCATTCTCCTTAAAATATCGTAATTTTGAGTCTTCGTGCGATTCTTCCGCCTAAATTATTTTATATGAAAATGAGTGAAAATGGAAAAGATTCTCCAAAGTGATGATTTGTAAAAAGTGTTAATAGAATCAGATGTGTGTTTAGAAAGAGCAATAATATATTTTTTAGACAAATACCTGCTGTGTGTGTGCTAGTCATTGTAGACAGTGTGCTAAACTTGGTAACCTTAATGTTCTGACAGCTGCTAAACCAATTATAACAGGGGCGCCTGTACCTGCAGAGCGGGAAGGGTAGGGGGTAGAAGTGGGGGAGGGCTAGTGGGGTGTCTCAATGTGGAGAGTGAGAGGGATACGGGAGCTCTCAATGACTCGAACACATCGAAGAAGTTTTAGTACTTAATTTAATAGAGAAAACTGCTGGAATAAGGACGGCAAATATCACGAAATAACCAGCGAAGCAGATGTTATGAAACATACGATACGTAGTCACCATCTTACCACCTGTCCAGGTTGTACGAATATATGATAGCTACTCTAATGAGGCAGGGATAAGAAAGCATTTTAGAGGTACAGTAATATACCTACATTTGTGGGAAACCATTTTAGGAAAAACCACCTTCAGAAGACACGACCGGGATTCGAACCCACATTTCCCTATCATTAGAACGTCATTCTAACACAAAAGTGATGCCTTAAACAATTTGACCACTGAAGTAAGTAGTTTTCATCTGTGCTATGAAAATAGTTGAAGGTTATCAATAAAAATAAAATTGCTTTCATAAAATGCTGTGTTTATCCATAAATTTAAAGTTATATGTATTCGTATTTTGAAAACTCCACCCCCCTCCCCCTCCCCAACCATGGTCACGCGGTCCAAGCCATCAGTTTCCCAACATATATTGCTGATGAAAGTGAGGGCATGGGTTCAAATCTCAGCCGGATAAAATGAAGCTGTATTTCAACATACCACTTGGGTTTTCCCATCATCACAAGAACACTTTTTCATTTATTATAAGGTACCCTCCGAATCCCTACACCTTATAATACGTTAATGACCTTGATGTAGATAATACTAATAAATTGAAATAAGTTTTGGAGCAAATTAAATTGTTGCTAAAATAGCCAACCTTGACACAAGTCCAATGAATTGATCTAACAGCTGTCGTCACTTGCCCATGTGTCAATATCAACTTCACGAATAAATTAAAATTTATCTAGTTAATTGCCCGAATCGGCGGGTACGTGGTCTAAGTATAATGGTCCTCTGGTTTGGTTTGTCACTGGCAGAGCGTAGTAAGAGTGTTTTTTTACTAAGTAGCTTTCAACTCTTTCGCCACGCAAATGCCAGTACATTTATTCTAAACTATACCTTTCTCATATATATCTAGTTTGTGTAAAGTTCGGACAGGTAGTAAGACGGACCAAAAGAAAAATCACATTGTTAAGAGTTTGCCCAACTACTGAAAAAATATCAAAATGCCTTTAGTTTCTACAAATCTACTTTAAATAGCTCCTATGGGCATCAAGTGTACAAAATAAATAACAAGATCGGTGACACTAGCACCCCATACAGCCTTCGTGTGAGGGGGATGAAGTACCCCAAAAACTGCCTTTTCCATTCCCCGTTAACGCGAGTGAATACTCTTATTTTGTGGAGTCTTAACATCCGTCCGGGCTTTTTTTTCTTATCACTGCGTCCTACTATCTGTTCAGGCTATACCCAGATATGAAAATAACTCTAATAAGGCAGGTATGTAGAAAGCATTTTAGAGGTAATCTACCCGCGTTTGAGTGGAAGGAGTGTGTGAAGTAATATGAAAAAAACCCACCCTCAGTAGGGCTGACCCACTTTCCCCGTCATTAAAAGGCCAGTCTAAGCACGAGAGTGATGCCTTAGACCGTTTGGCCAGTGAAGTGGGTACGTTCGGGCTATCTGCAAATTTATAATCATAGGGTAGTGATAAGGAACTGTGGGGGTTATAGTAACTGTACTCTCATGTGCGTGGAAGAAGACAGACATTGGAGGGGGCGGGAGGGCTGGGGACTTTAGTACACCCGACCGGGATTCTAACCCCGTCCTCCTGGTCACCAGCAAATCAGGCCAAACGCCTTGGCGTACTTGTCCACCGATACGAGTCTGAATAATATTGTAATAAAACATTCAAGCACCCCATCTTCACTAGCCATCTTTAATCACTGACCAGTCTTGGTAGCGTAATTAGCTAAAGCGCTAGTTTAGTGTTGAGTTATACTGCCGAGGACGGGAAGATCGAGGTTCGAATCTCGCTTAGGTGAACTGGGGATGGTTTTGCTTGTGGTTTTCCACTATCCCTCCATGAAAATGCGAGTTCACTTCCTCTATAATCTACCTTCCCAATTCCTAACTCATTAGCGTAGTAAGTACTTAAGCATATAACCCGAATGGGTAGTAAGACGTGGTGCTAAGTATTATTTAATCACTGGATATCTGGCCCCATGATGTAGTGGCCAGTGCACCTAGCTACAAACATAGGTTCAATTCCCAGCTGGAACCGTGGGTATTTTTCTCTTAATGGGAATTATCCCAACAGTTACCAGGGGTTGGTAAATTAGGCCTAAGTTAGGTTTAAGACTCACACCGGTTCCACAACTTAATAATCCCTATCATCACATCATCTCATTGCGCGTACGTGTAGACAACCTACAAGGTATACCCTGGGCAACGCTCTGTGTCACCAGAGCGATGAAGTCTGCATACACAGGCCAAAGAACTGGATGGCAAGTCCCTCCCGATCAACCATGCCATTCGTTAAAAAAAAAAACTGGCTACGCCACTGCGCGCAGCTCGTAATACAGAAAATAACTAGCTTATAGCGGTTCCACGAGATGCTGTACAACACCGATATAACCACATCCTTCCCCTGGTGATACGGCAAGTGAAACACTTTCATGATGAAAGCCCCGAACGTAATGGACAACGTTTGGGAGCTGAAGCCAAAGTTGGTCTAGTGACCAGAAGCCAATCATCAGTCTCCCCCCTTTTTTTGTCATTCGTCTATGGTGGGAACTACCCTTCCACGCTGAAGATCCCAATGGACTGGATTGTCAATGACGAAGGAGGTCAAGATTTGAATCTCGGATGGATGCATCTAAAAGGTGTTTTCTAATATGTGATTTATCATTATACTATTCCTAAATTTGATCCATGCTAATGTTTGTTAATGCACTTCCCATAAATTTACCCTAATTTACTCTACCTTGTTGAATAATCTGTTTTAAAGCTATTTTAAAACGTTTACTTATAAAACCAAAACAGTAAACAATGATTGAAAACTTTTCCCAGAAATATTCTCTCAACTATATTATAAGGACAGTAGTTCTGATCAAGTCAGACATGACATGCGTGGACAGACCGTAAGATAGTTGACAGATACGTTGGGCAGTCAAGAATGAATTCTAGTGTTTTCTATTGTCTGTCCAATAAACATTTCCTTGCATTCATTTGTTCCTCATGGTGACAGTCTAAAGATGACAATTTTTTCAGAACTTCTCAACAGGAAAATTTTTCATTTTTTTTTATTGTAGTCGATACGAGTGAAAAAAATTGCCAATTGCTATTATTGCTCTTTTTTGTAACTTGTTAGAATATATTTATAAGGCTAACTAACTTAGGATAAATTAAACTGACGTGTAAGCTTTATAACTCGGGATACTCGTGTTCATAGTTTAAAAAACCTCGAAAAGGATTTTATTTGACATCTCTAGTGACAGCTGAGAAGATGTTTAGGGTAAATATAAACTTTTTTTTATAGTACCGTAGTGGTTTCTGAATATAAAGGGATAAATAAATACTTCTATACCTAATGTGCACACCATTTTATTGCTTTATCTATATAAAACTACGATTTAAACTAAATTATTTTATACAAATAAAGTATATTTATTCAAAACCATATTACATTAACAAGCTAAATTTTTGTGGAGTTTCTAACTTTAAGATAAATTAATTTTATTTGTTTTTGAAACAGTTAAAATTGTCAAAATAAATGGTCATAATTTTGAAACAATTGATTGGTCGTACATAAAGTCAAAATAATATTTTCTTTATGGAATTATCTAAAGATGATACAAATAAAAATAAATTGCTAAAGAAATTTTATACAGCAAGCAAACGACTGGGGTATAAGTAATGAATTTCAATAAGATCATAGTCTGCAAACTCAAAGAGATTGGGGTCAACTCGTTGCGATTGTGTTTACGTACGTACAGACCAACGGACAAGTGCACACCACAAACTTATTTTACGTTTTTTGACATAAAGATGAAATTCAATCGAATCAAAATCTTAGACACATGTATATCTCAGTCTGTTCTTTCAGAAAACGTAAAATTGTATAGAGACTGCAATATCATTTTAAGCAGAAGAGCTAATTTTAATGATGCACTGAGTGAAATAGAGGTCTCCTAGCTACGCTGAAGAGTAATGTTTTAAGGAGCGTAATACGTTCTACGTTATCTTCTATTCCTCCACCCCTATACGTCTACTCTCCTTACGTCGCGAAGCGTTGGAAGCCAATCAAGAACGTTAAAAATCAGGGGAACTAGCTCAAAACTGTCGGATCAACAAAGATCAACGCTTGAAAAAACAACAACGAAGCTTTGAAAATTGTCAAACAATTTAGGTCTACCTGAGATTTTTTTGTTTTTGCTTTGTATTTCCGTGATTTACTATGAGAAAGGTATAGTTACAGAAAGTGTATCTGTATTTGCTCAAAGAGAGTGTGAGGAATTTTTTGTGGGGTAGGAGGAGGATGTATATGTCAATACATTCGGAAGGGAGTCGAAACCAAACACCTCTGCGAGTCACTGGCAAACCAAACAAGACGAGACTGACGCTTTTTTTCCGTACGCGCACGAGTGCAATTTTCCGTTTAAGGTTATTTGTTTATTGGTAGGTTTAACTCGCAATATGTAACATGTTTAACAAAACAAGAACAAGCAATAGTGGTAACTGACTTATCTGAAACCTAATGAGTCACGTGACATCCAGCAGTGGAGGAAAATGAATGGTTTTATTGTGTTTGGTTGCTCAGTGTACCATATAGTTAACACGAACATAGAAAATGTAGCCGAGAACTAGATTGGTGGCATACTGAGCCGGAAACTGTATCGGTGGCATACTGAGCCGGAAACTATATTGGTGGCACACGGAGCCGGAAATTAGATTGGTGGCATACCGAGCTGGAAATTAGATTGGTGGCATACTGAGCAGGAAATTAGATTGGTGGCATACCGAGCTGGAAATTAGATTGGTGGCATACTGAGCAGGAAATTAGATTGGTGGCATACTGAGCAGGAAACTGTATCGGTGGCATACTGAGCCGGAAACTATATTGGTGGCATACGGAGCCGGAAATCTGATTGGTGGCATACCGAGCCGGAAATCTGATTGGTGGCATACCGACTCTCGCAAATCTTGGGGGTCGTTGCCAAATACAGTACAGAATTCCTGAGATCACTTTCATCCTGTCTAGTTTGTGGAACCGCATGATCTGATGTGTTCCATTTTTAGATTGAAAATAAGTTGAAATTGTAAACGGTTTCAGTGGAAACACTAGATAATAAATAGCACGCTTCGTCATGAGAACATGTTAGAATAAACATCCTAACAGCACCACAAAGAGAGGGACGAACAGAAAATAGCTAACCACAAAATAAATTGCTTCTAGAATACTCAACGTTCAATGACCCCGGCATTGGGGTCAAGTCCTTGCAAACAGGCAAAGCTGAAGAAAACGACACTAATCAAGTTGGACCTGGGTCTCTAACGGGCAGTCTACCACCAGCGTGGAGTTTTCAAAACATATCAAGAAAGTTATGTAGTTATAATCAAATAGGGAAAACCTAAAATACATAAATTGATTGGAATAGGATCCCAATATGTAAAATAGTATTAAATGCAAACTGTAAAATTTAAAGAAAATACTAGAATAAAGTTTCATAGTGAAATAATTGCCCAGTATCCGTAATATTTTATTAAATCAAAGACAAGATGATATATTTCAACGTCACTTTATAAACCATAAAATATTGTACTGAATATGTGTCACTTTTTAAAATAGGTTTCCATTTAGATGTGAAAATTAAGTTTATGATCATGAATTCTCCATTTTGAGGGGAAATAAATATCCTCCCTAGTTCTGCAGTCCTGAAGATTAAAAAATAATTAAACAATCCTTAACCATCTTAAAATATACTCATACGACCCCCTTTTCTTAACACCCCGTCTTACTACCCGTTTGGACATACACCTATGTACCAATTACTTTGTGTTAGAGATGAGGAAGATTGAATTTAGAGAAGTGCACACACATTTGCGTGAAGTGAGAGTGGAAAACCATTTAGAAAACATCACCCTCGGTACATATAACCAGGATCGAACCCCAATCTCCCCGTCATCGACAATATAACCTATAGCGTGATGCCTTGGACCATGCGGCCACAGAAGCGAATCTGTGACCCTATTAAAAAGGATTTTTGTTTAAAAGAATCTCAACAAACACATATTTAAATTATATAACTTAAAATATGAGGTTTTTAATGTTACAGCGAGTAAGTATTGTAAAGGCATACTTTCCATGAAGATAAAACAAAGTAGTAGTGTTTATTTTCTAATATTAAAATAATTGACACAAGGGTTATTAGCGGCTAGCTGGCTTGCAATGGTGGTAACGTGATTTAAGGTCAAGTTTGTTAAATAAATAAGTAACTACCGGTGATGCAGAGGCTTAGGTTCGAATCTTAACCAAGCGCACTTCATTTAAATAACCTTACTCATCCGTACCCCTTATATTAAGGTTTAATATAAGGGGTACGGATGAGTAAGGCTATATATATAATATATATAGCAAATTTAAGGGGTAAGGACGAGAGAGAATATTTAGAGGAAGCACACCAATATTAGCGTGGGGAGGAGATGAAAAAACCACAGGGATAAATCACACGTGGAATGTCAAACTCAGTGCACCCGGTTTAGATTCAAACATCGATATTGCACCATCACCAACAATTCAATATATTGAGAGCCAGATGCTTTAGAACACGTGGTCGTTGGCGAGGAGAGATAAGCGGCGTAGAGCAGTGCGTGGAATGCAGGACGCAGGACGGCATGTGAACTGTTCAGACTGCAACGAGGACATGTAGCTGTGATTATTATCGCTAAACTACAATGTTCATAGGAAGAACCTTATCTAAGAGCTAGAAAAGTTAGAAGTTTTACGTCCATCAAGGTTGCCACACTGTTTTCTGAGTACTCAACTCCTTTTTTTTTCGTTCAAGTTTTCCAGAAGGAATTTCCATCTGTCCAGGCAGCTTAGATCCTTTAGTTCGCTTTACCGTCAACTCGGATACCTACTCAATTTTAAGCTTTCAGTTAAATGTCATAGATTAACAAATATTACAGTTAAAAAAAAGATTTTGCAAACGTTTGTGTGTTTTCCCGGTTTTTTAAAACACACAAAAATTCCCTGTGTTTTACCGGTTCTCCCGGTTTTTCAGGTGCGTGGTAGGCCCTGTTTCATGTAATAATAGGTCAAGTCTGCATCTGTCCCTTTCGATAGATATTGTCGATATATATAAGATGACAATAATAAAAAAGGAAAATGTTATCAATGTTGACAACAAAAAATTAACGCATTTTCTAAAAGGTCCTTCCTACACAAATATAACTCAAAGTAAGGTTGTTTTTTTTTGCTGCTCGTTTGACCACAGGTTTGGGTTTAAAGCATTTAATTACATTCAAGGAGTATAAGTGTACGGCCAGACTGGGCGCGCAAGCAACTAAAAAATCAAAGAGAACGCATTGGTTGTATTGAGAGTTGGCCAGACTGGAGTGCGCGAGCGAGCGACGCGCTTGTAAGATAGAACTGGTTCTATTTTTCAAGCGCGCACGCTTGAGCCGACACAGTATAGTTTACAGGCGCTGGGCAATATTAATGTATGTTGGTTCATTGAGTGCTAGGAAAACTTCTTAATTTGACATGATATTTGGCTTTTTTTTAAAATTTATCAATAGGTTTAGCACACTTGCTACTAACGAACTAGTTTAATTGGTAAAACCATAAACTATATAATTATATGTTAAAATACTTCAATATTATAATCAAAGTAGGCCTTTACAAATAATAATCAACATAAGCGTGGAGAGAGGTTGGGAAAACAACAACAATAAATCACTTGTCAAAAACCACCCTCAGTTCAGTGAGCCAAGATTCGAACCTTTGCCTCTTTGTCAACAGCTATAAGCGCTATCTGCTAATCACGCGCTCGTTAGCCCACCAGTTTGGCCACGCAGTCGCTAGTTAGCTCTTTTGCGCGCTTGTGGGTCTGGGTTCGAGCGTTGTGCTTTAGGCTTTATCATACACGCTCAAACTTCCTTTTGGCAACGGTCGCTCGCTAATCTGTACAGACACGCACAAGCCACGGTCTGTCGAAATCAATCACCTTCAGCTAGCCAACATTTTCTGAGCTATGGGCAAATATATATTTTTAAATATAGAGCTTTGGAAAGTTATCCTCACCAACATCATCAGTTTAAAAAATGCCTTCTTTCTCAATCCCTCCATCATGCATCCGCCTTTGATTACTTCCATTCTTCTCCTCAAACTTTCTGTTTTATCGGTTTTCTTTATCGGCCTCTCTTATGGTTTTTTTTCCTACATACTTTATTTCCATAATGTTCTTCTGGCATCCTCTCCTTCTCCATCCTCATTACATGCCCATACCATCAGAGTATTGCTTTCTATACTCCCACCCTTTCCCAGATAACTTCATTTCTTATTGTTTCTCCTCGTGACAGCTAACATGTTCCTCACAAATTTTATTCCCATTGGCCTCCACTTTCCTAGTCTCTCTTACAATCAATGTCCATGTTTCTGTAACAGTGTGTGATTAATTCATGTAGGCCCCCTATGCGCTTTGATGAAATGCGATGTTCTTTTAGTACCATTATGTTTCTATAACTTTTTTTTTTCGTGTCAATAAGCTTACGACTTGAAAGCTACAAGTTTAAAATATAATTTGAGATAAAGTAGAGAGTCTGTACTGTGCAACCTACCAATTATTCGAGTTCGGGGGCCCATACATAAATGATTGTCAAGAACCATTAAAATCTCAAGATAGAACATTTTCATGAGTTCTTCTGTGATAAAATAGATCGCTAATCCGTAGCAGGCATGTCGCTGGTATTGTTCGGACCACGGGTCTTATGATGAGGCAATACACAATGTGGACTTTTACTTCGTTTTATAAACGTCGTATAAATATAAGATTTGGGAATATGATACTTTGAGATTTGTAATTATTTAGAGAACTCTAACATGTATGGTTCGTGTCCCAAATGTAAACTCTTTCTTCGACATGGATCCATTCTCAAAAGCATGTTTGGCAGCACATTAAAACAACAGTTGTTTTCTCAAATGAAAAGGAACCGAAAGGTTTACGGCTTAGAGACACATTTGTCAACAATTTTTTTTTATCAACGTGTCTTACTAGCTGTTTGGGTTATACGCTTGTGTACTTATTATACTTGAGGTTTTAGGGGTAAAGAAGGTTATATTTATAAGAAGTGTACCCATATTTGCGTGGAGAGTGGAAAACTATTTAGGAAAAACCACCTTCAGGACACTTAAACAAGATTCGAACCTCGATCTTCCCATCATCGGCAGTGTAGTCTATTGCGAGAGTGACGCCTTAGTCATGCAGCCACCAACATGGGTGATAATATATTTGAAAGTTACTTTGGCACAAAATTAAGTTCGACAATCCCACCAATGCTGCAACAAAAAGTTCCACATTTCTAGAGGGGGAAATAATGATAGGATGTTAAAATAATAAGTTTGAATTTGTTTTACTTTAAGACGATAACAAATCAGACTATTTCTTTACGCATCTCCCCATAATATGAGTTTGACACTCTTGATAAAGAAACCACGGTGACGGAAACTGGAGACGAGGCGATAGTTGCAACAACATTCCAGAATCTCTTCTTACCTTACATCATCGCCAATGTCCTTGACTCAGACTAAGAGAGAGAGGGGGGAGAACTCTCTTTCCCGCCAAGTTGTAAAAAGACAAGAAAAACCTTCTGTCGGCCATCAAATAAGACACTATCCCACGCGTGTGGCACTTTTAACATTACACCAATTATTGTTTTCCACCTTGGCGCGGATGTGAATTAAACGTATAGATAGTCTAGTCTGGTTTGCCGATAACGAAGAGCCAAGAGGTAATGTTTCAAATCCCGTCCGAGTGTACTGGTTTCCCCATAGCGGTTTCTCACACTTCCTCCGAGTTCTGCATTCCTCATCCATACACCATGCGTGTAAGTGTAACCATGCGGATAGTCCGGACAGATAGATTAACAGTGACAAAATAAAACTGAATATGCCCCTTCTGTGATCTAGTGGTCAGTGTTCCTGATTACAAATCCAGAGGTATCGGGCTCGATCCAAGACAATTTTTTTTTTTTTTGTGAAGCAGTTGTTCTGGAACGGGGTTAAACTCACTCAGCCTCGTGAGGACAAATGAGGAGATACTTTATATATACATTTTCTTGGCCCTGTCGAGTGCAAGTCTAAAACCTATTTTGTGGAATAGTGGGTGGGAGGGTGAAAGGCGCAGCGGGGCTTCACAACCGACCAAAGTATCCTTCCGCGCCAACAATAGATGGATCACGGAAACCATAGATGACGATAGCTACCGGACAGGTCTTGCGTGAAAATCATACTTTTGGAAATATAATTTTTCTCGAGAACAAGGGAAATTTTATGTTAATATTGTCAACACCCCTTCTAAGATAATGCATCGATGTTTGTTAATTGTTACCTTAATTTTTGTTACTAAGCCGGTCGTTTTCCATTGAAAAATGTTAATTCTAGTAATATTTGATCACTGTTAAAATTATACAGGAGGTGTTTGTATAAAAAATATAACTTAATCACTATTCTTCTATTTTGAACAAACCATTTCCGAAAAGGAAATTGCAAAACAATAAGATTTTTTTAAAGATAGCCGTTTGTTCCCATGCCAAATTAAAAGGGCCAATCGGATTTTACATTGGATGATCAATTTTAAAAGTTCTGGTTGCTCAGCAAGTCATTCTTCCACCTAATTGATTTTTTTAAAGCTTTTAGTTCGATGTTTTGGTACTTGAAGAGAGAAGCTCTATTCCATGTTTTATTTTGTATGAACTATATTTTGGTCACTTTTGAACTGAGATATGACGGGCATTTCACTTCTATAATTTTATAAAGTCATGAACCAAAACCTAAAAGAAATCGGTTTTTCATATTGAGCCACTTTAGTTTTTTTAGGTAATTGCTAACATGATATTTTTTAAGGTTGAAAATGAATCTTAGACAGAAGTTTTGGATTTAAAAAAAAATGCATACCAAGATGTTCTGAAAAGTAGTCGATGTTGGACAGGACCAATGATTCAGATATGGTTGATTTTACGTCATTTTGGTAGAATGCGTTTGAAATTAGAGATATGATTTAAACAATAAGTTTTTTTTTGCACACAAGATGAGACATGTTTACCATAGGATGGATTTTCATAAATTACTACTCCTAGGTTACTTTAATTAATAAGTATCCAGTCCAGTAAACAGATTAACGGCCGTAGAGCTCATTGTACTGACCACATGGCACCCTATATCCACAAATGTCGGCACTATCTTCGCCAAAGTGCAGCAGCCACTCGGTTAATATAGCTGGTGTGCGGGTTGACAACATGAAGTTTATTATGTTGTTAGAGTTGGATTATTTAACCCAGTTCATCCTTGTTTTATTGAGGATTTGTAGAATTGGAAAACAGAAAAAAGGGTGGAGCGGGAAGTTTCAAGTTATTCTTCCTTGGTGGTGATAGGAAAGCTATTTAATTATGTTTTTTTCTACACCGCATCTCATTACCCGTTCGGAATATCCACATATTTAAACCACTATCTAATAGTCTAGCAATGAGGAAGTTAAAATTTATAGAAAGTGTATCTGAATTTACGTATAGGAAACCCCATTTAATAAATAAATATTTTCAGTTTTCCTTACCGGTATTCGAACCAGTGTCACTGCCAAACGTCAAACCTAATATTCAAGAGCTAATGAAAACAAACCAGTGCCAGATATAACACTAACTTTTGTTGTTTTTATTTTGGTACCATTATGCTACCAGAGTCACATTAATTTTTGAATAACATAAAGAAGTGGCTACACATTAAAGTTTTTTTTATAATATCCTAAAAATGGGGGAGCGTGGTAATTGGATGATCTACCAAGGGGGAAGTCAGATGAGAAATGTCAGAAACAACTGCATGAGACCATGGGACCACCGAAACTGGATATGTAATGTTCATTGAAGGAACATTGTCCATGGTTATAATTTATTTAAGTTAAAAATAATGTTATATAGAGGCTACTACAAACATAGATCTCACTGTAGTAACCAGAGTTAACTTTATTTCCTCGGGGACTAATATCGTTGTTCACACGGTCTTAGGTGTCAGAATAGCTTTAGACTACATTGTCGATGACAGGGGAAGTCGACCTATCTCTGTCGTATTAACTGAGGGTGTTTACTCCTTTGGTTTTTCACACTTACTAGATGAAAATGCGGGCACGCTCTCTCTCTAAATAATGCCTTCCTCATCTCTACCCAATATAAATATGCCGACAGACCAGATGGGTAATCATGGAGGACGGGAATTACTGTTTGTAGGAAACTAACCGAAACAAGTATTTTTAGTACCTTTCTACCCACCACAAACACCGATGAATGTAGAAAAAAAACACGTTTATTCTGAAAGGTCTTAGCTTGGGTAACATTATGGTGCATCTTATGGAGGAGGAAGGACTATAATGTAGGCAGTTTGTTTCGTGCAGTTTACAGTGGAATCAAGATAGGAAGGTATGTTTAGAGTATATAAAAATATTATCCTTATGGACAAAACGTAGATTTAGATATATTTTTGTTGTTGTCATTGATACGATTTATACAGTCACCCCATGGCTTCTTTGGTGCTGACTGACAGCTCACAGCTGACGGCTGACGGCTTTGAAAAGTTACCAGACCAAATTATATATCCGTACGCCGAACCATATGATCTGCAAAAACATGTGTTTAGCAGTTGTCACTTCTGACAGTCAACATTTAGGTATGCACCTAAATGTTGACTGTCAGAAGTCAGCTGTGAGCTGTCAGTCAGCACCAAAGAAGCCATGGGGCTACTGTAAATTATGTTAGTTGCAGATTATTCAAACATACGTAGGGACGGGACGGACTGGCTATCCGGTAGCTCGGGGAAATGCTCGAAGGGCCGGTTCTAAAATAGGTTAGTGGGTGGACTTCCGATGAAGATAGAAATTTTATCAAATTTAATTTATCGAAATTAAAATGTCGTCAAATGCTGTATAAAATACCGTCCGAAGTCTAGCAGGATATTATTTTCGTTTCTAGGATTATGTAAAAAAAGGAGGTATTTAATTCATAAATCAAGAATAGCGTTTATAGTACAAATAGTATCCAATTCGTACAGTTGGCGGTAGGTTACTACGGGTTACGTTACATCAATCCAATCACTTATTAAGTTAGTGGACGCGGAAGCGCATTTGTGACTCGATATTACGTAAGTTGACAATTCCTTTAATTTTGTCGTCAGTCTTTGTTATTTTGTCTTATAGAATATTTTGTATTCTACTGTATTATTAAAGTTTTCTGATGCGTTACGGACACATTGCTGTTGTATTAATTAGATCCCCTCTAATTTCATTGTGCATGCAATTAAGAAGTCTTTACAGACATCGAGTTATCAAATATGACATATATAACGAGTATTATTATTTTATTATTTTTTACATACATAAAAGTAATACACAGTGATGATACAATGCGCCTCATTGTTTTGGTACTCTAAAAAAGCATAAACAGAATCACTGCTATAATATTAAACCATTCCAACTACACTAATTGTCCTTAGAATATTTTAAATAACTTCATTTTGTAAGTTATCTTCATACAAAAAAATTGCTAGTTTAAAAGCTATAACATGGTTTTCGTAACACTGCAAAAACAGCAAAGAGCTTGCAAGAGCTTTTGATACCATCCAGAAAGCTACCGAAAATTTTGTTAGCCACGTTAACACGCAGTTGCAAAACAATTTATTATTATTATTATTATTATTAGCACCGCGTCTTACTACCCGTTTGGGTTATACACACTTTCGCTAATGTGTAATGGTAGGGTGTTTGTGAGATGAAATGAAGGACCTACAGTTTAATGTGGAATCCAAACCACGGTGGAGGCCTGGCATTCCCCACATTCACAAGTTGTGATTAATACACGTCTTGTCAGAGGTGAAGGAAGGGTTTGGTAATCAGATAAATATGTGCCGGGACCGAGTATTGAACCCCGGCCGCCAGCACAGAAGTCTGACACCTTACGCCTAGACCACCAGGTAACCTACCAAAATAATATAAGATTATAATCTTGAAGAGTAATGTGCTCTTCCATAAACGAGATTAAATTAAGGAAGAAGAAAAATTATGGCAGACAAATCCACCTGTGATGAAACAATCTTTGATCATACTATAAAAAACACGATCACAATGTCATTCATGATATGGTAATTGAAAGCAAGGATCGTCATTTTCAAGAAATTTGTACACTCTAAGCTTATTTTTCTTTCCTGGATCCATAAAACTTTCTAGGATTAAAAAAAATGAAAGCCTTTCGTTATCAGCACTGGTTTTTAATCGTATTCCTCTCTGGATTTTTATCATCATCTGTTTTTCAATGTAGTTTTTTTTTTGTTTCCTTCGCATTGATTTTATTAACATATCAGCCGCCTCTGTGGCGTAGTTGGCTAACGCGCTTGTCGTGTTGAGCTCGACTGCTGAGGACGGGGAGATCGAGGTTCGAATCTCGGTCGGGTGAACTGGGGGTGACTTTTCCTAAATGGTTTTCCACTCTACCTCCAAGCAAATGCGGGCTCACTTCCTCTAATTCAACCTTCCCAATTCCTAATCCATTAGAGTAATTAGTACTTAAAGCATATAGCCCGAACGGGTAGTAAGACGCGGTGCTAAATATTATATTATTATTAACATATCTGATGTACAGCATACCTGACCTTATCGATACATCCAACCACAAGGTTGTCTACTCGTGAGTGTGAGAAGATATATAGAGTCACTGTTATTGCTTTAGTGAAACTCTAATCACGTTCATGAGTTAAGAATTAGGGAGGTTGAATAAGAGAGAGAGAGCGTACCCGCATTTGAGTGGAAGGATAGTGGAAAGCGATTTTAGGAAAACTACCCTCAGTACACCCAACCTGGATATGAACCTGGTCTTCCTGTTATCGGCAGTCTATACCCTGATTTTGGTAGGAAGAACAGTATCTAATTAATAGTTACTAACACCAAAACCATTTTAATATATTCATACATCAAGACACATGATCTGCAACTGTCACTTTATCAATACTTATAAACTAACACAAATAATAAAGTAAAATGTTATCAATGTTGGCCGCAAAAAAAAAAAAGTTTGAATTTTCTAAAAGGTTTTTTAAACCAAAATCAAGCTTTAATTGATTGCGAAAATGACACCTTGGACAATTCACCCACCGAAATAGGATCTGAGTCTTATTATACTGACCTATTGAAGGCCTATAAATACATTTCGAAAACAACTAATAGGCCGAATCAGATATTTGAATCGTCGGGGAGCCTAAATGGAGTCTAAATGAACACAAGTTTTAATTACAAAACTTTATCTAAAATAATACTTTTAGTTCCTTTAAATCATGCTTCAAAGATACAAAATTAATAAAGTAATCATCAATATTANATATTATATATATATATATATATATATATATATATATATATATATATTAGAATGTTCAAAACCCAGGCTATTAAAATCTAATTCTAATAGATAGTAAACGAGAGGGTACCTTAAGAGTAAATGCACCCTAATTCGCGTGGAGAAATTAATAAAACCACCGACAATTTGCATGTTGAGAAACCCCAAGCGTAATCTATCGCAATCTTGACGCCTTAGACCAGTTGGCCACCTGTGCGGATAATTGTCTATCGTGCGATCATATCCCATTATCTCTTGATGCATATTTACTTCAAGAGTCGTACACGGAAAGAGAAAGAGTTGTTTTATTACATGAGGTATTCATTGTGCACATGACGTACAAACCAACTGGAGATAGGACAGCAGGATATGCAAATAGTGAGATATATATACTGATCAGCACTTCCATGAATCGAACCAGGTATCCTCAACTTGTTAGGGACCCCTATAACCCTTAAGCTATATAGAAAAGAGGAAGCTTAATACGGCTTCAGATTTACCGTTGGCTCCGGGACATAAAAACGGGCGGTCGTTCATCAAAAGATAACAAGTCATCTCTCTAATTTGTGTTGTAATTTGGGTTTTAAAGGGCACTTTTTTTATTAGTGCCACGTCTTACTAACCGTCCAGGTTATATGCTTATGCACTAAATTACGCTAATGGTTTTAAGGATTGGAAAGATTATATTAATAGGAAACGTACCCGCATTTGCGTGGGAAGTGGAAAACCCTTTTGTAAAAACTTACTCAGTACACTCGACCGAGATTCGAACCTCGATCTCCTCATCATCTGCAGTCTAGTCTATTGTGAGAGTAGCGCATTAAACTACACGGCCACTGAATCGGGTTAAGGCCACACGTTAACGATAGTAGGCCTACAGGGAATTGGCACCTGTAACCAAAATAACAGTGTGCTCCGAATCACTTTATTCTGATTTGTTATTTTGATTCAATTACGTCCCATAATGTTCTTGTGAAAGGTCAAACACAAGTATTTTTCAAATTACAGCAGTTAATGGTTTCCTCTCCTACGTTTGTGACGAAAATTTGACAAACCATTTTCCCCCAAAATGGAGGAGCTATGTTTGTATTTTGATTTTATGCAATTTAATTAAATATTTGGCTGGGGTTAAGTGGCATATTCAGGAAAAAAAAGTCAGAAGGTAAAGATCGCATTGGCAAATTGCACTCCTTAGTTGCAAGTAATTTTAATAAGCTCAAACTATGTTAAATCCTGCTACATTGACGATGTGTCAAATGCTAGGCCTAGTTTTAAATTCAGGCTTACATTATGATTGGGTTAAGTAGGAACTGAACTAATTCATGTTTACTATCGAATCAGTTATTAAAAGATTAACATTTCTCGTACCTACTTCGGTGGTCGCGTGGTCTAACACGCTATTCTCGCAGTAGATTAGACTGCCGATGATAGGGATATTGAGGTTCGAATCTCAGTCTAGTGTACCGAGGGTGGTTATTCCAAAATAATTTCCTACTCTGCCTCCACGCAAATGCTACTACAATTGCTCTGAATATAGCCTAATCCCTAAAATCATCAGCATAATTAGTAGGTTTACATAAGCGTATAACCCGTAAGACGTGGTGCTAAGAAAAACACCTTTTTGTTTGGCTAGAAAACATTGTTACTGTATGGTAAATAAGACTAAATAAAATATTCCAGTATATGAAATGTTTGAGAATAAAAACTATATTCAAATAATTGTTAAGTTAAATGTTTTTAATACCATGCTTCGAACATTTCTATTTTTCGGCTCCGTGTCTCACTAACCAGGTTGAGGTAAGGATAAGGAAGCCAGAATTGGGAATAAATGTATCGACTTTTGCGTAGAAAACATTCAATACACCCAGCCAAGATTTGAACCCCGACCTCGCCGTCATCGGACTAGATGAGCCTGAAATTTAGTCCACGTGCCCAGCAATGTGGTTATTTTAAAACCAGGTTTTTTAGTAGTTTTTTTAACCTTTACAATCAACTTAATTCTATGAAATAATCATGATTGTACAAAAAAAACTCAAATGTTCCAATTTTTTAAAAAGGATCACTAAACATCGTCTAAACAAGGCAGATGCATTAATAAAAAACTAGTTTGATAGAAAATATATATTTAAAAACACAGAAGTAAGCTCTAAGTTGTGCGACTTACCCGTTTTCACGCTGGCAAATTTGTTTTACAACTACGTGTAGTTGACGTCGTTTGCCACAGCTACTACACACAACACAGCAGCAGCAAGTTATAGTAGGAAGCTAGTAATAATAATGATAATACAAAAAGCAAAATTAAAAGTAAAGGGGGCTGTCTAAATTAACTACAATTAGAGAGACATTTGACAATGGTAGCGAAAATAGTGAACACACAGAATAGATACATAATATGTTTCGAGCTTCAATAATAATGGCAACAATTTTTTTATAATAAAGCATTGCTGTTTCTTTACTTGCGAGGGTTAACACAAAACATCATTTTACAACTAACCTTATCCCCCATGGTGAAGTCCTGGGTTTAAAAACTGTCCAGTTAGAATAAAACTTATTTTATATGAGTGTAGAAATTTTACAGCTGCAAGGATAACAAATTTGTAGCACTGCTTGGTTGAGGAGGAAAAATTGCTTCTTTCCCTTAAAATCACTCGATTAAAGTTTTTTTTAAATTATTTACACACGACACGGAGAAAATAAATATTTTTTCCCGGTTACTAGCATTCGGACGGTTCAACTAGTTTGAAGAGAATAAACAGGTACAGTAGGTCTCTGTTGAACGGTTGAACCGAAAAAAAGGGGGCGGGTTAGAGACGAACCCGGTGAGCGGTTTGTCTAGAGAGAAAAAAAATGAGACCTCCTGAACCTACGTTATCTATCGGACAAGAAAGCCATTACAAGAAGATGACGTTTGTCTCTAGAAGTAATCACTCCCTCACTCTAAAAAAAAGTCCAGGGAGGTGATTTCTGTACTTTCCTTCTTCACTACCACCCCCTCACCGTTTAAAAAGTTCACAAAAAATAAATCCCACACACGGTCAGTTGGCAGCACTGTCGACCTCCCTGGATGAGGCTCGAACTGTGACTGACTACCCCGCTAGTTCGCTTTATTGAACCG